>VMDO01013764.1:0-19426 GCA_007922755.1 Pedetes capensis | reverse complement strand
TCAGGAAGAACCACACATAAATATTATATTTTAGTGAAACATTCTTTAGACTAATTATGCTCATATTCTACCACATGTAATTCACCAAAATATTTATACTATATGTTTTACATAATTGAAACATTTGTTGTAATTTACTTGTTCTATTTATCGAAACAACTTGAAGAATGGTTGATCTAGATGATAACACAAATTTCAAATGAGAATAAACACTCATTAAAAATAAGTGAATAACTACTTTCATCAACATTATCAATTATTATATTACACAATCATACTGATTTTATTTATTTATTTATTTATTTATTTATTTATTTATTTATGCAGTACTGGCAAGTTGAATCCAGGTCTTCACACATGCTAGGCAAGTGCTGTAGCACTGAGAGGCATACCTAACACCTTTTTAAATTTTTGTTTTGAGACAGGATCTCCCACGAAATTGTTCAAGGTGCCTCATGCCTAGAGTTCATGATCCTCTTGCCCCAGTCTCCTAAATTGCTGTGATAACAGGTATGTGCCATGGATCCTAATGTGGGTCTTATTTTTATATATTTATTTATTCTGCAGTACTGGGGGATTGAACTCAGGTCCTCACACAAGTTAAGCAAGTGCTCCTTCACTAAGTAAGACCTCAAAACACATAATCCTCATGCCTCAGTTTCCCCAGTTACTGGGATTACAAGCATGTGTCACAGTGCCTAGTTCATACTGATTTTTAAAATCAGTACTGTTTAGTTTGGAATAAACAAAACGATTTCTCAGACTAGGGGTTTCAGGACCTAGGTTGTTGTTGTTATTAGGTGCTGTCGAGTCGGTATCCGACTCATAGCGACCCTCTGTACAACAGGGGAAACACTATTGTCAGTGCTTCTCTGCTGTTCATAGGATTTTCAATGGCAGATTAATTTTTGGGAGGGGGTTGCCAGGTCCTTCTCCCAAGCCTACAGTTTCTGGTGTTCCCAGGCGGTCTCCCATCCAGGTACTAACCAGGCCCGACCCTGCTTAGCTTCCGAGATCTGACGGGATTGGATGCCACAGGGCTACAGCTGCAGGCTCAGGACCTAGAGACCACATTAATATTGAGATATGTGAGAATTATGACAAAGATAATAGGAAATATTAGTCATTGGGCTGATGAGGTCTGGTTGAAGCATGAAAGTGAAGTAAATAGTAAGTAATAGATTTCTCCCTTCTTTCATCTTTGCTTTTATTTATTTATTTGTCTGTTTATTTATTTTGAAATAGCATCCTGCTTTGTTACCAAGGCTGATCTCAAACTAACCTTTGGTCTCTAGCCAACTTCTGCCCTACTATCCTGAGTAGCTAAGACTACAGGCATGTTCCACCCATGGCCCTTTTTTCAACTCAGATCTTTAATCAACTTTACAAAGATTAAGTAATTATTAAACATATAAAAAGCAAAAACAAGTACAAAGAAAAAAGCAAATTGTACAGAGATAATCTGAGAGTTATTCATAACAAGCTAGGGCTTTATTAGATTGAATGAATAACTCATATTAAACTATTATTAAACATCTTCTCATTCACTAGCATTGAGTGTAGATTTGACTAGATTGTAGAGTTCTTATGGAAAAAAATCGATATTTATTTACAGCTGATAGCTACTTTATTGCTTTGATGCATTTTTTTTTCTGTTGTCTTCATTCACAGATGGATGATCTAAGTCACTTGTGGCCCAATTGCAATTTCATTTCTATTCCTTAATACTTAAAAATTATAAATGTAACTCAGTCCATTAGCAAGCTTCAATTTATGGGTTTTAAGATAGTTTTAGTATGAACAAATGTTGCTGGATAAAAATCTATGAATTTACATAATGAAATCTATAAATGTAATGGATAAACTGCATTAATGTATTTGATGCAGTAATTTACTTTTGCTTCTTAGATGGAAAAGAATGTTTTTAATTTCCCTTTAACTGATGTTATTAATCTTGTTGAGTTTGTGGCTATACATGTTGTCAGATCTATTTACCACAAAAGATAAAAATGTCTTACATTTGAGGCTCTAGGAGAAAAAATGTCACAAGTAGCTCTAAAAGATTACTTTGATTATAAACATATTTGTAGAAATATTTAAGACATATCATTTGTAGGTAGAAATCATTACTATTCTGTATTATTTGAAAAAGGGAAATGCAAAGTAATACACAAAATGCAAAACACATTTACATATAGTCATAAGAAAGCATTACTGGCCTCATATTTTTATATATTTAGACATAATTGTAAGAATAGTACCCGGCACAGTGGAGCACCCCTGTAATCTCAGTGGCTCAGGAGGTGGAGGCAGGGGACCACAAATTCAAGACCAGAGGCAGTCTGGGTAATTTAGTGAGACTCTGTCTAAAAAAGTAAAAATACTGGGCTGGGGATCTAGCTCAGTGGTCCAGCACTTGCAAAGCATGCAAGCGCGAGGCCCTGGGTTCAATCCCCGAGTACTCCAAAAAAAAAAAAAAATAATAATAATAATAAAATAAAAAAAAATAAAACACCAGAAAGCAGTAAGCTTTGTCTTTAATAAATGCATTTGAACTATGACCATTTGTTGATTTTTTTTTGCGTGATGGAACAGGGCAAGAATATGCTCGTAGTATACTCACATCTCATTTGGAACTATATTAATAATTTCCATCTCTGAATTTTAAAGATATCTGAATATAAGTAGGAAACTGAAATATATATATATATATATATATATATATATATATATATACATATGCACACATATATATGATGTTTAGTAGTAAATTGAACACAAATAATTCTGCTGGCCAGTATTTTAAGTTACAGAATATTCAAAATAAAATTAAAATGAAACAATGTAGGAAAGCTAGAGGTGTGTCATCTGTATATCCACCAGCTAAAAGTTTCTGGAAGAATATCTGAAAAATAAAATAATAAAAATTTGACATTAAAATCTAACATAGCTAAGAAAACAACTACATTCAGATGAAAATGAGAATCTAGAAAAATATTAATCTTGTATAGTGGGCCTTCAAGGTAATTAGAAAGCAGCAGAGCAGATCTAGTGAACCAATATTTTCAGGGAAAAAAAAGAAGTTTGGCTTAACTACATAAAGAACTTCTTCTAAATTAACAATTTATAGCAAAGCAAAAAAGACAAGGGAAGATAATAGTGACCTGAGAAACTGAAACCACCGATAGAAAGAATAAGCTTTTATTTCTAAACCCAAACTTACAAATGAATAAACACATATTTTCTAATTTTTATTTATTTACTATAACTAATATAAATAACCACAAATTTAATGCTTCAAATAGTATCTACTTTTTAATGTCATGATTCTATTAGTCAGAAGCACACATGACTCTGTTCAGGTAAATAAGATCAGGGTTTCAGATAGCCTGAAGACGATCAGGGTGTTGGATAGCCCGGACTCTTTTCTGGAGATTTTCATGGAAGACTACTCCTGGTCTTACTCAGTTTATAGCAGAATCCCGTTGTCACAGTTTCAGTACACAAGAGACTAACTGGGGTTTAGCTCAGTTGATAGAGTGCTGCTCCACACTCTCTGAGGACCTAGGTTCAATCTCTAGCACTGCAATCCTGAAACAGTACCCACTGAAAATCACATGAGGGTCACTATAAGTTGGTTATAATTCAATGGCACCTAACAACAACAACACAAGAGACTGGTTCATGTCCAACCTGGTTTGGGGGACTGATGTGACCAGAATCCTCGGTATGCCTGGAGACGACTGAGGACAAAAGAGAACTGGAGAGCTGACACATTTTCATAATGCTGCAGGTGATATGTGATAGAGCAACAGAGTCCAGTACCACTCAGTAGCCTTTCCTTTAAGGGGATGTAAGAAAAATAGAGCTCATTTTTAATATTGTGGCTTTTTCAGAGGACCATTTTTCATAATATTAGAGAGTATCAATGAAAGAATCTCTCCTACTGAATCAAGGACAAAAGAGATGTCTCCATAATCTATCAAAGAACCCCCAGTACAAAAGTGTGAATATTGTTAGTTGAAAGGGTTGAGTAATGAAACATAATAGGATTTATTAATATAAACTACAGGTAAAAATATTCATAGGTTGCTGATTTAAGCAATAGATATTATTTGAATGTCTTCCCTTTTTCTTGTAAGTTTCTGATATGCATACAAATATGTAATCCATTTGAAGATATGGTACAGTGTTCAGGATTCTCTTTTTGTTATTTTCCATTCTTCCTTCTGTGATTAATTATGAGTTAGTCTTGTTACATCTTTATGGCAACCCATCTTTCCTCTGCACTGCTGCTATTTATGTTAACCAGTATATTTTTTATCTCAAATATTATAGTTTTCACTTCTAGTTTTTTTATCTTTCATATATATATGAATATGTTCAATATTTCATCTAGCTTTGTGAACACATCAGATAAGAATTTTCATATTTTAATGTCTTTTTAAGTTTTATTCTGTCTCATTTTTTAAAAAATTTTTCATTTTGGTGCAGGTGTCCTATATTCTTCGCATGTCTAATAAGTTCACTGCTATTTTAAGTTTTTCTTTGTTATGTGCCTCCACATATTTTTGTGTTCCTGTAAATTCTTCAATATGTTGTTTTGCAATATATTTAAGTTATTTGAAAACTGATTTCTTTGAGGTTTGCTTTAGAAGTTTGTTAAGTGGTTTCAAAACAGACTATCAGAATAATTATCCACCTATACTGAGGAAGGAATTTTCTGAGTACTTGATCCAATGGCCACAATCATTAGCTGAATTAAGTCCTCTCTAATTCTTTTGAGTGGTTCTTTCTATAGACTAAAGTAGTTTTCTCACATGCCCACACTAATCTATATACAACTGTAAATTTGAGGGAGACTCTTTGTGCATCTCTGAATTTCTCTCTATGTATTTCTTGCAGACGCTCTTGCAAGAGTGCAGACACTCTTGCAAACATGAATATGTTATCTGTTAGAGCTCTGGGCTACCTGAGATCTTCACTTAGGGAATCAGTCAGCCTCTGCCTGTGTTGATCTCTGTAGGCTGGGACAATTGTAAAGCTCACTTTGTTTGTTCTCTACCTCTCAGAGATCACTTACCTCTGCTTTTTGATAGTAAATACCATGAAATATTGAAAATGTACATGTATGTACACACAAATACACATGTTAGTACTTACACTAGTATTCTATTTTATCTAGTGTATCCTGATCAGGCTATTATGGAAGCACACTAACAAAGACTGCATTGTTTTGACTCCTAATGGTAATTCTTTTAATAAAGTGCATTCTATTTCATTGTCCTGCATTAATAGAGAAAACCTCCAAAAGATTAATTTTAAGTAGAATAATTTTTTCAGTGCATTATTACTTTAAGCTTTCTTTTTCGTTTTATGTAGGATCATGGAAGAATTCACCTACAAAAAATCTCAGTGTAATGAATATTAAGTAGGTGCACTTATCTCTATAATTGAACTGGCTTAGATATAGACAATAATTTCCATGATTTTTTTTCCTAATAAAAATACAGGTTTAAATGTGTAATTTGACAGGTCTAAATGTTTAATTTGGGTAATAATCTCTTAAAGTTTTCTTAATTTTCTTATAATTTTCTTTCCTTTTCTGGATCCTCTTAATGATTTTTGGTCAAACTAAATATACAGCTATACTAAAACAGATCAGTATAGATATTTGTCTTTCCCTGGTTACTCTAAACTGTGTAGTTCAGTGTTTCCAACTTAACACTTTCAGATATATTTGGTTACATTTCCTTAATCTTGTATATGCCTATCAATGGAATCTGCCAGAATTCTCTAATCCAAGCAGACTTTTGGAATTGGCGTCTTTTTTTCCAGCTGTATCTTGCTATTTCCCATTCCTCTGCATGACTGTGGAGTGCCCTGAAGAGTTTTGCCAAATGATAAGCTGAATAATTATAGTCATTAAATTATCAAGTATTTGTGGAAGATGAACTCTGAGTAAAGAACTGTGCTGCAGTGCGGAGATATGGCAGTGAACCTTACATATATTGAATTGATTTTCACAAAAGTCTAGTATCAAAACGTATTGCTTTGAATTTCTTCCTAAAAATTCTAGCCATAGGAAATAACATATTATCTTAACACAGTAAAAAGGATATATTCTTTAATTTAGTAGTTTATTTTCTAAGTATTTTGGGCATACACAATGTATATATCCCTAAGAAATCATACTTATTTCACATATACCACTTGTTAAAAATGTCATTTTATTGTTGAAAATTTAAGTAACAACCTATCTATTCTACAGGAGAATGTATTGGAAAGGAGACAAGGCACAATAATTCACAATATGTAACTTTTAATTCTTGTCACAGGAATAATAAATTGACTAATTATCATCTCAAAATAGGTCAACGTAGTGTAAATAAAATGAAACAGGTTTTAAAATGGGGGAAGGAAAGAAGAGTCATGTTATTATCAAGTCCTGTGTGTCCTAAGAATTCTCTAGGTCAATGAATAGTGTTAAGACTTCAGGATCATGATAGGTCATTAAGGTTTTAAAACTGAAAATGATTGAAAAGTGAGATCCAAAAAGATTTAAAAGAAGAAAGTCAGAAAAAATTAAAATTTTATCCAGTTCTGGTAGTAGAAAATATTACCTACTTTTTCATCAAAAAAGGAGTAATTTGCTTGGGTTTCAGTTTACAATTATTATTTCAAATAAAATACATTTCAAAAAGAATTATAAAATGGTTTAAGTTGATAAGAATCACAGCAAAGGATACTCAATTGCAAAAAATATAATCATTATAGAGTAACAGTCCAAATAAAGCAGTCTATTATATAAGTGATACATATATATTGACATTATGCATACTGTACATGTATAGATGATTCTGTACTCTATAATAATTAAGAGAATCTTATTGTTCATCTTTCTTAGTATGACATGTAGACAATTCTCGGCCATTTGTTAATTCAAACACTATTTATTGATTTTCTATAATATTCAAGTTTATTCTCTCTTGTAGTGAAGGTGAATAGAGAAGAAGATATCAGATCATACCTCACAGAAAGAAAGTGAGATGTCATGTCCACATGCATGCACACACACATTCATTCATAATCATTCATTATGAACCAAGAGTCATGGCACACGTCTCTAATCCAGCATCTCAGGAGGCTGAGCCAAGAGGATCACAGGCTCAAGGCCAGAGGCAGCCTGCACAACTTGGCAAGATCCCAACTCAAAATTAAAAGTAAGAAAGGGTCTGGGGGTGCAGTTCAGTGGGAGGGCACTGGCCTACCACGTGTGAAGCTCTGGTTCAACCTCCAAGTACTGAAAAAACAAAAACACTTTTCATTTTAAAAATGAATTGCATGAGCAAAAGTAATATTCTCATTTCTTTTTGAAATATAGACTTTTCATAACTATTTTAATTCTTTTCTCTTGTAGTAAAAGAGTGTTGAACCCAGGACATCATGCAACCTTTGCATGTGCTCTACCATTGAGCTGCACCCCCCAGATGCTATTTTATTTATTATTTTATCTTGAAACAGTGTCTCACTAAGTTTCACAGGCTGTCTTTGGCCTTGAACTCCCAATGTCCTTGCCTCCACCTCCCCCAAATAGCTGGGATTAAAGGCATGTGCCACATCACCTGGATTTTAATGTCTTGAAAGAAATACATCTTATGAAAAACAAATAATTTCATTGATGCTGATTGTATTTTTTTAGTAAAAATCTCATTTTTCATATACTTCACTTAATAATGTTTGTTTGCATCAGGGTGAGCTTTTATCCTGTTTATTTTTTCCCTATGTTTGCCAAAATATTACTAGATAATAGATAAACTTTTATTTATTTTTATTCATTATTATGTTTATCCTAACATTTTAATTCAGAATTGAGTAACTCTGCCTTTATTCCATGGAATTCCATTACTGTCACAGAATATTAAGCATACTAGAGAAGTACAAAATTAGAGAATGATTATCTGTTAGACATGACAAAATAAGCTTTTTCAAGTGAGATGAACCCTCCCAATGATATTTTCTTATTGTGCTTATTTTTAAGGAAATTGCACATTTAAGAAACATATTTCAATGAATTACTTGAAATTGAACATGTTTTGAGTCACTAAAGATGACAGCATGAGAATGTAATTAAACAATTCTTTTCATGTAATTAAACAATTACAACTGATGCTTCAATTATTGCATGCTGTGTTTTATAGCCTTCAAAATTCATTTCAGAAGTGAATTATAGGAAGCAATATATATGTTAACATATATGTGTGTGTGTGTGTGTGTGTGTGTGTGTGTGTGTGTGTGTGTGTGTATGACTGGTGAGAAGGCAACATGACATCAATTGCCAGGAATAAACTAATAAAATGTGTTGATCATGCGTACCCTCAGTGCTGCTGCTGAGAACCAATTCAAATGGACAAAAGAAAATAAGTGGTGTATAAAACAACAGATAGACTCCAAATTATATCACAAAGAGGAAAGAAATGAATGGTTTGACATTTTAAATTTTTCTTTTAATTTTTTTGTTTTAGTTTTGAAAATGAGAAATATAGAGATGCCAAAATGTAAGTAAAAGCTTTATTAATGTTGGTGGCTTAAGCCCAACATATTTCTACTTATATTCCTATCTATTTAAAACTTCTTTGGAAAGAAGAATCAAATAATAGAAAACACAATATTACACATAGGCTCCCATGTTAAGAATAAAAATTACTGAAGTGATGTGTCATTATATTATTATTTATTATTTACCGTATGCCAAAAGTCTTTGAGAGTGTCATCTACAATATTTCCTTTATCTTCGAAAATAACAGTGTTCTATTATAAATCATTTATGGAAGAATAGAAGCTAAGGACATTTAAGTAAATTTCTGTACTCACAGAAAATTCCAAGGCACAGGAAAAATCTTTTTTCCAGTGTAAATTAGATAGGGTAAAATGGCTGAACTCATTATTGTTATTACTCTTCTTCTTCTTCTTCTTTATTATTATTATTATTATTATTATTATTATTATTATTATTTATGGTTGTGGTGCTTGGGATCAAACTCAGGGCTGCATATATGCACAAATGCTAAGTAAAAGCTGTACCTCTGAAATACACACCCAGTCTTCTTTTTCTACTTTTTTTTAAGTGACATACTCCATGGTCTGTGTTGCTAGGTTAAATAGCCACTGATTAGATAGCCTGCTAATAATATTCCCTAAAAATATTGTTATTTTTATCAGATATCACATAATGTACTGCATGTCTTAGAGGATTAACATACCAGATGGGTTGATTCATGAATGGGTTAAAGTGTAAACAATTTTCTACATTGAAAAAGAATGTATTTTTCACATAATGAAAATAGAAAACCTAGCCAGGACTGAATGTTTCTAATAATCCTTCCCTCAGAGTGAGAGGCAAACTCTAATTCCCTGGGATTTTCTGAAAAATTTAAAGATCTACCCCCAGTTAGTGAGAGAAGCAGTGTAAGACAGTACTTGGGTTTATATCTAGTAAAGAATTCAGAGAGAAACACTACATTATAGGAACCTTGACAGGTCTCCACCTCTTAGGGTTCTACAGACTAAACTTTTTGCCTCATGGTATATATAACAATTTATTTTGAGAATATATTCAAATCAATATCTCTCTAAGAAAGGATTCAAATCAATGTTTTTACTTTAGTAACAAAGAAAAATAATGTCATCTAATCTGGAACTAATTGGATAGTAAATATCAGATAACACAAGAAAGGTGTCAAAATAAGATGACAACTGTATTTCTTCAATTTTATTTAAAATCATAATCTTCCATGTAATGATCTTGTAAATCACTGCTTATATAATAAATAGTAGAATTCTTATACACATTTTAAAAATAAATGCTTCCAGAATTTGATATACCATTTTATTCTGGCTTCTTGAATAGTTTTATTAGGAGAAACACTTGAAACACTCAACTACAATTCATGAGAATAAATACAAGTCTCTGGAAGTAGCGATTCACAAGAAAAACCAGTATCCAGAGAGGTAGTAGCAAAAACCTGACTGAAGAACAATTTCTTGCTACCTTTTACTTTCATTAAACCTTGACATGGTTTGAGTGACAATCTTGGTTTGAGTGAAGTGAAACACCAGTCATGTATCTGAAAGTGTGAGGACAGACAAAAATTCAATGTTTTGCAAACTGTGGAATGAAATGTGGGGAGATAAAGGGACAAAAACATATTTGGAAACATTTAGATACTTGGTAGAATTTTGTTCAACAATGCAAAAGCAGGGAAAGGAGAGCTGAAAAAAGGTCTAAAACACACAAAATAATAATTTAAACTATTTTTTACTTAGGATGTTAATTATTTCTCAACCAAAGAAGTCACTATTTGATAATTGTGCTTCCAAGGTCATCTTTTCCTAAGTTTTTGTTTAAGTAAAAGTCATGTGGGTTGCTTGGTAAAATATAGACTCCTAGACCCCCAACATACATGATTCCAAATGAGTGGGAGTGGATAGAGTACAATGATTTATATTTCTATTTAACTTGCATTGTTACTGGTGCTGTATATTTATAGGTATATTGGACAGAATAATGACACCCAATAGACATCTATGTCCTAATCCCTGGAACCTTTGAATATATTATACCACATGTCGAAGGACAAGTTGCAAGTGGAAATAAATTGTTAATCAATCAACTTTAAGTTAAGCAGATTATTCTGGGTCATCTACATGGATATTTAATAATCACAAAGTTTCTTAAATGAACGTGAGAGAGATAGAAAAGTCTGAAGGCCATCCTGAGAAACGATATACTGACCATACCTAGCTTGAGAATGGGAGGTTCCATAAATCAAGGAATCCCAACATACTCTAGAAGCTGAAACCAGCAAGAAAACAGATTATTCTCTAAAGTCATCAGGAATGAATGCAAAGAATGCAATATTTCTGATGCCCTGCCTCTAGCATAGTAAGACATAACAGTAAATTTCTACCCTCCAGAGCTACATATAGTGAATGTTTGTGGTTTTAAGCCAATAAAAATATCATTATCTGTTGCAAGAGGAAACTAATAACAATAGATCACTAATAGATCACACTTTGAATAGGAAAATGTTAGAACACCAAAGTCCCTTTGTTTATATTTTTAGGAATTGAAGCTCTAGAGAATTTGAGAATGCCAAAGACTGTTTTCACAATTTCTTGGCTAGGATGTAATATACATAATATTCTAATTTGCTACTTAAATATGTTACTGACCATATATACCACAATGGCTAATTATACTGATCCAGACCTGTATTTTCAACCAGAGAAAGGCCATGTTGAAGATACACTGTGTCAAAATTTGAAAATATTAAAAATAAAAAAGAAGAGAGAAAAGAAATTCATTCAGTTCTACTTCCAAGAGAAATATTCAAAATATTATAATATTGGGACATTTTGTGTTTATCTCAGCATTGTTGTTGTTGTTATTAGGTGCCATCGTGTTGGTATCCAACTCATAGCGACCCTCATAGGGTTTTCAATGGCTGACTGTTTCGGAATTGCCTTGGGAGTGGATTGCCAGGTCGTTCTCCCATTTTTGCGGTGCTGGGAATTGAATTTGGGACCTTAGACACTACAGTGCAGCGCTCTACCAACTGAATATCTCAGCATAGTCCATGTTAAATGTAAAATGATTAAGTGAAACAAGTAAAAAGTGTAGTTTTTGGATATTTTGTCAACATTAATTTCATTTTTATCATTTCAAGGAAAATAATATAAACACATAATTATAATATTCAGTATTCATATTCATGTAGCTCCATTGATTACAACTTTTCATTCCATTTATGCATTATACATTATGCAAAGTGTTTGAGGAAAGCAATATTCATTCCTATATATCTATATTTACATGTAGAATTTAAGAGATTAAACCTGAAACAAACATTAAACTCTGAGATACATAGCGTTTTAGCTGTAATTCGACATAGTGTATTTAAAATAAAATAAACAAAAAACCAAAAACAAACAAAGTGAAATAAACAAGACAGAAGGGCCAGATGCTGTGTGATGCACACCTATAATCCCAACAACTTGAGGCCAAAGCAACAGGATTCCAAAATGGAGGGCAAAGGCAGCCAGTGAAATTTTGTGAGATCCTGTGTCAATAAAAAAAAAAAAAATTAAAAGGATGGAGTTTGGGGTGTGCACCAGTGGTAGAAAACTTGCCTAAAATGTGAGAAGTCCTAGGTTCGAATTTCTAGCACTGAAACAAATAAACAAACACACAAACCAAAAACAAGTAAATGGGAAAGCATTTGGAGAGCTCTGGCTAGAATTCTAACAAGAACTATTCAGTCTTCTGCTTATGCCTTCTTTCAAATTGGAGTAAGCTAGGAGCTATAGTGAATATGTAATTCCTGGGAATAAATTTCACCAATTATGGGAATGAGGGACATTATTCTAGTTTTTAAAAAATTGCTAAATTTTTACTAAATTACCAAAGATCTACATGGCTTCTAATAGTATATTCTCATAATTTGTTCACATATTTTTCATAGTTATATTCATTAAAAGAAATGAGAAGGAGGGAAAATTGTTACTACAAAAGTGGATTTTGTGTATGCAAACTTACCATTGTATTTCATTGTCCCATTTTATTATCCTTATTTCTTTTCCAAGGAAATCTACATTTTTCTTGTTTTCCTGCATTACCAAATGTCCTGTTCTTAACTTTGCTCTGCTTTCTTTCCCCACAATTTGAGGAAAAATCTGATACTCTTCCCCATTAATATGTATAGATATTCAGAAGAAGGTGTATTCATTTTTGTTGTTGTTGTTTCCTTGTCTATTCTTAAATGAATGAGAGTTAACAGTGCCCATTAAATTCTGGATACAAAAGTATTCCTTCTATCAGCACAAAATAACAACAGCAAATACAACAATAGCAAAAAAAAATTGGGGAGAGCCCTTGAGTTGGATCTGACCCATAATGACACTATGTACAACAGAACAAAGCACTAACTAGACTGGGCTATGCACAAGATCTTTTAATGATTCAGTGCATTGTTACTGCTCCTATGTTTCTTCTCATCTTGAGTCATGCCACATCAGCAAAAGGTGGTCCCAGGCACTTTATTCTTCCTCAGTTGTTTCTTCAATATCTTCCAGCCCAGAGAGCTCATTTTCCAGCATTATATTTGACAGTGTTTCTCTGCTATGCAAAGGATTTTCAACAGCTACTTGTTTCTGGTGCATAAATTTAAATAATAGTTATATTAACTGGCCTTCCTTGTAGGCATATACATATTATCTATCACTGGCAGTATTGTACTTCAGGACAGATCTTGAGATGTCTTTTGATGATGAATGCAACTCCATTTCTCTTAAATCTGTCATCCCTGGCATAGTTTGCCATATAATTATCTGATTCAAAATGACCCATACCAGTACACTTTAACTCAGTTATGCCTAGAATTTCAATGTTTATGTGCTCCAATTCATTTTTTGATGATTTATAATTTTTCTGGAACCATACTACAAACATTCCACATTCTAATTATTAAACAGATGTTTTTACAGTTATTCCTCTACATTTTGAGTCATGTTACACAAATAAATGGAGGTCCCTGGGGGTTCACTCAATTTCCATCATTAAGGTAGACTCTTCTCTGAGGAGACAACTCTTCCTCAGATGTCTTCTGAGTGACTTCCAATCTATGGGACTCATTTTCTGGCACTATATCTGACAGTGTTTCCATGCTACAAATAAGGACATTTAAGATGACTGTTATTCCAATGTACACACCCACCACTAAGTCCTCAAATGAATAGAGGGAGGATATTTGCCAGTTTCTTTAGTTGGAAATTGATTGAGCATTCGCTCAGGATACACTGATAATTACTGGTGACTAGAATGCAAAATTTGGAAAGAAAGGGAAATGTGTAGTCATTGGAAAATACGGCCTTCATGACAGAAAAGTTGCTAGAGATCCCATGACGGACCAATGAACATTTCAATGCAAATAAATTTTCTCATCAATATAAATGGCAATTATACACATGGAATTCACCAGATGTAATATTGCTATTTTTGTTAGGTGCCGTTGAGTCGGTATCCGACTCATAGCGACCTTCCGTACGACAGGGGAAACACTATTGTCAGTGCTTCTCTGCGGTTCATAGGGTTTTCAATGGCAAGATGTAATACAGAGGAATGAAATTGACTATATTTGTGGAAAAAATGATGAAAAAGCTAAATATCAACAGTCAGAAAAAGACCAGGTGCAAATGGATCAGACTATCAACTGCTCGTGTGCAGGTTCAAACTGAAGCTGAAGAAATTAGAACAAATGTATGGGAGCCAAGGCATGACGCTGATTATATACCACTGGAGCTTATAGAACACTTCAAGAACAGGTTTGATGTGTTAGACACTAATGATTTAGGATCAAATAGGTTGTGGCATGATATTGAAGACTTCGTTCATGAGGAAACCAAAGGTTATTAAAAAGGCAAGAATGAAATAAAATACCAAATTACATGTCAAAAGAGACTTTGAAACTTGAATATTGAGCACCTAAAGTAAAAAGAAGACATAATGAATTTAAAGAAATAAACAGATAATTTCAAAAGGCAGCTTGAGAAGACAAATTCAAATATTATAATGACATGCAAAGAGCTAGTGATAGAAAACTAAAAGTGAAGAATATGCACTGTTTTTCTCAAGCTTAAGGAAATGAACAAAAGATCAAGACTCAAGTGGCAATAGTGAAGGATTCAACAAGGAAAATATTAAATGATGCAGAAAATATCAAAAGAAGATGGAAAGAATACACAAAGTCATTATACCAAACACAGTTTGTGGATGACCAACCATTTCAAGAGGTTGTATATGATCAGAGACCAACGGTACTGAAGAACAAAGTGGAAGCTGCCTTGAAGGAATTGGTGAAACACAACTCTCCAATAATTGATGGAATACCAATTGAGATGTTTCAACAAACAGAAGAAGCACTGGAGGTGCTAACATGTTTATATCAAGAGATTTGGAAAACAGATACCTTGCCAACTGACTGGAAGAGATCTATACTGTACCTATTCCCAAGAAAGGGGATCCAACCAAATGTGGAAATTATTGAATGATATAATTAATACCACACACAAGTAAAATTTTCCTAAAGATCATTCAGAAGTGACTACAAGAGTATACAGACAGGGAACTGCTAGAAAATTAAGCCAGATACAAAAGAGGGCATGTAACTAGGGACATCATTGCTGATGTCAAATGTATATTAACTAAAAACAAAGAATACCAGAGAGATATCTATCTATGCTTTCTTGACTCTGTGAAGACAAGTGACTGTGTGGATCACAATATATTATAGATAACATTGCAAAGGATGGGAATACTAGAACACTTAATTTTCCTCATGAGAAGTCTATACATGGACTAAGAGGGAATCATTTGAACAGAATAAGGAAATAAAGCCTGGGTTAAAGTTGGGAATGGTTTGTGTCAGGCTTATCCTTTCACCATACCTCTTCAGTCTCTGGGCAAATAATCCAAGAATATGGACTTTATGAAGAACTACATGACACGTTGTTTTGAGGAAGACTCCTTACCAACCTGTGTTATGCAGGTAATACAACTAGGTTTGCTGAAAGCGGAGAGGATTTGAAACATTTAGTGATGAAGATCAAGGAACATACCCTTTAGTGTGGATTGTGCCTCAATATCAGCAAAACACAATCCTTAAACTAAGTCAGTAAGCAACTTCATGATAAATGGAGAAAAGATTGATCCTGTCCAAGATTTTACTTTACTTTTTCCTATAATCAACACCCATGGAAGCAGAAGTCAAGAAATCAAAAGACACGTTTTATTGGGAAAAGATGTTCCAAAAGACCTATTCAATGTGCAGAAAAGTAAAGATGTCACATTTAATGCAAATGTGCGCTTGACTCATGCCTTGGTATTTTCATTTGCATCATATGTCTGTGAAAGCTAGATGTTGAATAAGGGATGTAGGAGAAAAATTGATGCTTTTGAATTATGGAACGTGGGACAAATATTGATTGTACAATGTATGACAAAAGAACAGATTTGTCCTAGGAAAAGTGCAACCACAGTGCTCCTTGAAAACTAGGATGACTATACTGTGTCTGATATATTTTGGACATGTTTTCAGAAGGGATCAATCCTTGGAGAAGACATCATGTTTGGGAGAGTGGCAAATCATGATAAATAGGAAGATACTCAACTACATGGATTGACACAGTGCTTGAAACAATGGGCTTAAATATAAAATTGATTGTGTTCCCAGCACAGAATTAGGAAGTGTTTTATTCTGTTGTACATAGAGTCTCTATGAGTCAATTCTGAGTTGATGGCACCTAACAACAATGACAAAAACAATTCATTTGCATTTATATACATTTTAATATTATTTTGGCAATTTCTAGAAGTGGAAAAATAAAATAAAATTCAAGCCAATTTGATGGGAATTTAGTAGGTATTGTATTGTATTGAGGTTTTTAAAGTATTGCCATTTTAAAAGTACTGTTTTTTTTTGTGTTTTTTTTTTTTACAAACACATAAGATGCTTCTTCTTGCTTTCAGTTCTTCTTTAATTTCCTGTAACAAGATTTTACTGTTCAGTATAAGAGTTTTGTACTTCATTTATTAAATTTCTTTTTATGTGTTTTAAGTGATCTCGTAGATGGGCTTGTATTCTTAATTTCCTTTTTAGATAGTTCATTGTACAATGGAGTTTTTACCTTGACCTTATACCCTTCAGTCTTACTGAACTCCTTTATTAATTAAGACAGCTTTTACTAGATTACTAGGACACTTATAAGATCCTATTATCTGTTACAACTGGGCTGAGAGTTAGCTCAGGTTGGTAGAGCACCGCTCTGCAATCTCTGAAGTCCTGAGTTTGATTCCCATCACCACTAAAATAGGAAAAGGACCTGGCAATCCACTCCCAAGGCAATCCTGAAACAATTGCCCATTGAAAACCCTATAAGGGTCACTATGCGTTAGGCAAGACTTAAGGGCACCTAACAACAACAACAACATTATCTGCTATGAGAGATAACTCTGCTTTCTCTTACTCCATCACAAAGACATAGTTTATCTACTTTTCTTGCCTACATTCCCGGATACATTTTAAATATATTGCCAAAAAGTCTTTCACTATTATGATGATAGCTAACTGTCTTTCATAAATATCATATTTCAGCTTTGGGATGATCTCTTTTAGTTTTTTCTCATGTTTTTATCATGAGAGCATGTTGTGTCTTTTAAAATATATTATCTTTATACATAGAGGCCTGCTTATGTTTTACATATTTCTTTTAATGAATCAGAATACAGTGATAAATTTTGAATTTTGATATCAGCTTTGTGTACCTGAAATAAAGCTCACAGGTAACAGCTATTTTTATGATGAATTTGGATTGTTTAGAAATATTTTATAAGAATTTGTGATTCTATATTCATTAAATAAATATATTTATATATATACACTTATACATAGATACATTATACATTTTTGTAACTTTATTTTTCATATATTGTCATTGATTTTGAAATTGAACAATTCCTCTCCCATAAAATGAGTTGACAATTGATTTTTTTCCATTTTTGTTAAATATTATGTGAGAAATTAATGTTAATTATTCTTTAAGTGTTTGCTGGCTACCTGAGAGTGTTTTTTTAATGTATGGGAAGGTTCAAAATTATTTATTGAATGTATTAATTTGTTATTCTTCTGTTTATATTTTCTATTATTCTTGAGTTTGCTTCAGTCATGTAAATATTTCTAAGGCTTTATTTCTTGTAGATTATATGATATGATGACAGATTTTCAGTGTTCCCTTGTAATCTTCCTTTTCAGTTCTTTTAATTCAGCAGCCCTGATCCTTGATCTGTTTCTGATTTTAAAATTTGAGTCTTTTCTAATTTATTTTGATGTTTCACTAAAGATTTTCTAATCTTGATCTTTTCAGATAATCTATATTTTGGTGGGTAGACTTTTTCTACTGGCTTTCTATTTTCTCTATCCTCATTTCCACTTTGTAATTTACTTTTTTCTGTTTTATTCAGTTTTGGATTATGTCTTTCTCCTAGGATCTTAAACTATAGTTTACTGTTTTTGAAGTGTCTCTTATTTTTAATATATTCAATTATATCCATTCCTGTGGTTGTAATTACTCTTTTAGAAGTATCCTGCCATTTTTGGTGTGTAGAATATTCAATGTCAGCAATACCACAGTAATTTCACTGATTTTCCTTTTGAATTTTTTCTTTGACTCGTGTAGTCACATCAGTTTTCTCTTTTTTTCTTTTCTGCTATTGACCAGGCACATTTTCTGATTATTTTCCATTCAAATTGTTCATGTCTTAGAAACTAATATGTGTCTTCGTATAGAATTTTTATCCATTTATCAAATATCTCCCTCTATATCATGGAGTACTTAATTGATGTTTAGTACAATTACTCTTTAGGTCAAAGTTTGGCTCTGTAAGTAGAGCATTGCTCCACAGCAGGTCCAGGTCTCTGAGGACCTGGGTTCAATCTTCAGCACCACAAAAACAGAAGCAGGACTTGGCAAACCTTTCCACAATCAATTCTGAAAAAAATTGGCAGTGAAAACTCTCTGAGGGTCACTATAAATCAGAATCAACCTGATGGTACCTAACAACAAAAACAATAATATGATTTCTATATTTCTTATGTCTTTTCTTTAATTCCTCTCTGTTTTTTTGTTAAGTATATATATTTAGTCATGCTATTTTAATTTGGAGGGTTAGTTGCTTTTGAGATTGTGGGTGTATCTGTGGGTCTTCTTAATTAACATATGTGTTTATAAAATATTTGGTCTGGAGATTTCATTTTATGCTTTGAATTAAAAAAGTGTAGTACTGTTTAACTCCATAAGTTTAATAGTATACAAGAATTTGGCTCCAATATAATCCTGTTCCTTTCCTGATTGCTTCCAAAAGATGTGTACTTTCATCAATATGATATTTAATTAATGATGTACAGATTTTTCTTTTTTATTGTGCTAAAATATACATAAATATAAATTTTCCCTTTTCATCCTTTTAAAGTCCATGTTCAGTGGTAATGAGTATGCACACATTGTTGGGTATCTATCAACATTTTCTATCTCCAGAACTTTTGCATCTTCACACTAAATGTAGAGGGCAATAAACAATAGAAGCTACCTGGGATCTTTGTTGCATGTTTTTAATCCTAGTGACTCAGGAGGCTGTGGTAGGAGGATCAAAAGTTTGAGGCCAGAGACACCCTGTTTTTTAGTGAACCATATATCAAAATAGAAAATAAAAATGGGGTTGGGCCTAGTGAGATTGCAGCTCACTGCGAGAGCACTTGTCTGGCATGTACAAGGCCCTGGGTCAATTTTCATTACTGGGGACAAAAAAAAAAAA
>VMDO01013763.1:31457-57023 GCA_007922755.1 Pedetes capensis | reverse complement strand
GCGTCAGGGCTGTATACTTTCACCCTATCTCTTCAATTTATACGCTGAGCAAATAATCCGAGAAGCTGGACTTTATGAGGAAGAACGTGGCATCAAGACTGGAGGAAGACTCATTAACAACCTGCGTTATGCAGATGACACCACTTTGCTTGCTGAAAATGAAGAGGATTTAAAACATTTACTGATGAAGATCAAAGATGATAGCCTTCAATATGGGTTGCGACTAAACATCAACAAAACAAAAATCCTTACCACTGGGTCAGCACGCAACTTCACAATAAATGGAGAAAAGATTGAGGTTGTCCAAGATTTTGCTTTGCTTGGCTCTGTAATCAACACCCGAGGAAGCAGCAGTCAAGAAATCAAAAGACACATTGCTCTAGGAAAACCTGTGGCAAAAGATCTCTTTAGAGTATTGAAAAGCAAAGATGTCACATTGAAGACGAAGGTGCGTCTGACTCATGCCATGGTATTTTCAGTGGCATCATATGGTTGTGAAAGCTGGACATTGAACAAGAGAGACAGAAAAATAATTGATGCTTTTGAATTGTGGTGCTGGAGACGTCTATTGAGTATACCATGGACTGCCAAAAGAACCACCAAATCTGTCTTAGAAGAAGTGCAACCAGAGTGTTCCTTGGAAGCAAGAATGGCCAAACTGCGTCTTACATATTTCGGACATGTAGTCAGGAGAAATCAATCCCATCATGCTTGGGAGAGTGGCAGGTCAATGCAAAAGAGGAAAATCCTCCACCAGATGGATTGACACAGTGTCTGCAACAATGGGCTTAAACATAAATAAGATCGTTTGCCTGGCACAGAATTGGGAAGTGTTTCAATCTGCTGTACATAGGGTCACTATGAGTCGGACTCAACTCGACGGCACTTAACAACAAAATGTGGCTAATTGCCTGCAGCCATAGCAGTGTGGCATCTGATCCCGTCAGATCTCTGAAGCTAAGCAGGGTTCGGCCTGGTTAGTACTTGAATGGGAGACCACCTGGAAACACTAGGGGCTGTAGGCTTGGGAGAAGGGCCCGGCACTCCCAAAAATCAATCCACTGCTGAAAATCCTACGAATAGCAGAGAACCACTGACAACAGTATTTCACCTGTTGTAGGCAGTGTTGGCTATGAGTCAGATACCAACTCCATGGCACCTAACAACAACAACAACGTGGCTAATTGCCTGCAGCCATACCACTGTGGCATCTGATCCCGTGAGATCTCAGAAGCTAAGCAGGTTTGGGCCTGGTTAGTACTTGGGTGGGAGACTGCCTGGGAACACCAGGGGCTGTACGCTTGGGAGAAGGACCTGGCTACCCACTCCCAAAAAACAATCAGCCACTGAAAACACTATGAATAGTGGAGGGGCACTAACAATGCTGTTTCACCTGTTGTATGTGGGTTTGCTATGGACAGCGCCTAACAACAACAACAAACAATGTGGCTAATAGGAACTCTGAGAGTTTTTATTCCTTCAGTACTGGGGAGCTGGACCTAGGACCTCACTCACACTTTGCAAGAGCTCTGTCACTGAGCTGCATCTCCAGCCCATTTTTTACTTTTTATTTTGAGACAGGGTGTCGGTAAGTGGTGCAGGCTGCCTCTGACCTTGAACTCCAGATCCTCTTGCCTCAGCATCCCTGAGGTCACAGGCATGTGCTACCAAACCTGGCTTGTATTTGTTTGTTTTGTTTCTTTGTTTCAACAGATAGCTAAATATGAACCAATCACAGGCAGCAAACACTGTCTAAATTAGGCAAACACCCAGCCATAACAAGTCAGGCTGTTTCTGGACTTTCCTTTTCTGTCTATAAATACTCATTGCCCATGTTGCAGGGGGAGTTCTGAATCTCTTTTGGTTCAGATTGCTTCTTGATTTGTGAACTGTTCTTGTTGGTTTGTGGCAAGGGCAAGCTAAACACCAGTTATTCTGATGCATATAGCCGGGAGTATCCTGTTTTAATGTTTTTCGAATCTTATGAAAATTTTGAACAGTAGGAAAGGCGTGTAAGCCAGATACTAGTTAAAAAGGTAAGGACAGGCTTTTTGTTTGTTTTTTCTTTTTTTGTGCTGGGGATCAACCCGGAGCCTGGAAGGTGCTAAGCATATGCCCTACCCCTGAGCTGTCCCTCCAGCAAGAGGATAAGGTTGTGGGTTGTTTTTGTGTGTGTGTGTGTGTGTGTGTGTGTGTGTGTGGTACTGGGGGTTAAACCCAGGGCCTTGTGCTTGCATGCTTTGCAAGTGCGGTACCACTGAGCTGTACCCTCAGCCCATTTTTTTTCACTTTTTGAGACAAGGTCTCGCCAAATTACGCAGACTGCCTCTGGTCTCAAACTTGCGATCCTCCTGCCTCTGCCTCCCAAATTGCTGGTGTAAGACTCGGCTTCCCAGAGAGAAACCGTGTCTATCTAGTGAGTTCCCAATGAGAGACGAAGTCCGAGGTCGATGCAAACGCACAAAATTTATTGTTCCGACGTGAGGGGGTCTACCAAGCTCTTTCGAATCGGAGACCCGGAAATGCAAAAGCGAGGGTCCTTTATACCCATACAGAAGCAGAGTTAGCAGGTTAATTGGTTACATTAGTTGACCTTTAAACTGATTAGCAGGTTAATTGGTTAATAGTATGGCACGTGCGCGAAAGGGGCCTTTAAACTGATTGGTTCAGGCAATAGAGTGGTAATCTAATACAGTCCTGGACTTTCGAAGTTGGGAGGGGCCGGTTCACTCTAGGGGCAGTGGAAAATTTTTACCTCATTCAACTTAGTCTGATCTATAAAATGGCTGCTCTATGGCTAAACTGGGACCTTCACTGGGATTACAGGCATGCACTACCCCGCCTGGCAGGAGGACAGGTTTTAATCAGTAATATACCATGGCAATAAGGGAAGAGTCCAGTGAAGATGGAATTCAATCTTGGTTGAGGAGGAAAACTATTGTTTAAAGGAAGAAGGAAGAAATAAGGAGGCTCAGGACAGTCAGGGAAGCAAAAAATTCTCCAAAGTGGGAAACTGGAGAGCTGGTCCCTGTGGAACCCCTCTGGGTTTAAGTGACTCTTATCAGAGTTAGGAGCTTGTCCTCCCAGAAGCTGAGACAAGGTCCTGTCCTCAGGTGTTGGCCGGAACAAAGATAAATTTTTTGGCAGCCTTGAGTTTTCTGAGGCAGGCTCTGGAAACATCTTAGGGATCGTGGCCTTGAGACATATTACTATTTACTTATTTTTTATTTTTACTTTAAAAATTCTTTAGAGAAAGAGGTTGCAAAAGGGCTCAGAGGGGCCTGGCTGGTTTGGTTAAGGAGACAATCTTTGTCAGCTGAAAGAATTTTACAAACTCCTGTATACTCACACTGTATTAGATTTTGTTGTTGTTGTTGTTGCTTGGACCAAAATACCTGACAGAAACAATGTAAGAAGGAAAAGTTTATCTAGCTCACAGTTTCAGAGGCTGAGTCCGTAGTTACAGGGAAGGCCTGGCCAGGGAGCTTAGGCTATATATGGGCAGGAGCATATGGCATAGGCTCTTCACATTGCTATAGAATAGAGAGAAAGATTACAACCAGTGCTAGGTATCAACTTGAAAGACCTGTCTCCAGTGACCTGCCAGTGAGGTCCTATCTTCTAAATGTTTCACAGCCTCCCTAAATAGTACCACCAGATGAGGATCAAGCATTCAAACATGAGCCAGAGGGGGACATTTCATACTCAAAACCATAATACACATCTATACCTGCCAATAATGTATATCTGTTTGCTTTATCACATATCTATCCATTTATTTGGGAGAAAGACCTGGCAATCCAATCCCAAGGCAATCCCGAAGCACTCAGCCATTGAAAACCCTATGAGGGTCGCTATGAGTCGGATACCGACTCGATGGCACCTAACAACAACAATCCATTTATTTATCACTTTTTTCTTTGTAGTACTGTGTATGAAATTCAGGGCCTTGAGAATGCTAGGCAAGTGCTCTATTACTGAGCCACTCCCCCCCACACACCTGCTTATTGAGGTTTTTATTTTGAGTTAGTGTCTTGCTGCATTGCACAGGCTGCTGCTAGTCTCAAACTCACAATCCTCCTGCCACAGCTTCTCAACTTGCTAGGATTACAGGCATATACCACAGCACCTGGCCTTTAAGTCTTTTTCCAGCAACTATGAAGTTAGTTTTGGAAGATGGTAATAATATTGAAGACTGAACTGAAGATCTCTAAAGAAGCTACATATGTGTTGAAGAGTTTGCCGACTGATTGACTAGAACTTTCTGAATGTGCAGAGATGGAATGTTGTAGAACAAGAGCTAAAATTATTTTGGGCTATCTTTAGTCCCCTTGGGGCTGGGATTTAGCTCAATCCCCATTCTGCAGTCTCTGAGGTCCCAGGTTCAATTCCCAGCACCGCAAAAATGGGAGGACCTGGCAATCCACTCCCAAGGCAATCCTGAAACAATCAGCCATTGAAAACCTTATGAGGGGGCTATGAGTCAAACACGACTCAATGGCACCTAACAACAACATTAGTTCTCTTAATAGCCATTTATTACCAGCCTCTGTGTCTGAGCTAACATCCTTGTAACTATTAGGTGAAATGTTTGGAATGTATTACTTAGCAGACCACTAGTTTCCACCAATATAAAGCTAAGAATGGCCGAGAATATTATAAGGTGCAACTCAGTGGTAGAGCACTTGCCTAGCATTCTCAAGGCCCTGAGTTTAATACACAGTACTACAAAAAAAAAAAAAAAAAAAAAAAAAAAAAAAAAAAAAAAAAAAAAAAAAAAAAAAAAAAAAAAAAAAAAAAAAAAGAAAAAGAAAAAAAGTGGTGATGAATAGATGGATAGATATGTGATAAAGCAAATGCAGATATACATTATTGGCAGACATAGATGTGCATTATGGTTTTCAGTATGAAAAGTCAATTTTTTGTTTCATATCTAATTTTTTTTTTTTTTTTTTTTGGTGCTGGGCATTAATCCTTTGCTTTAGCATGCTTAGCATGTGCTCCACCACTCAGTAACATCTCAGCCCTTCAAATTATTTTTTCTTTTCTTTCTTTCGTGGTACCAGGGGCCTGAACCCAGGACCTCATGCATACTTTGTGAGAGCTCTACCACTGAGCTATACCCCTGGACCATTTATTTATTTATTTATTTATTTATTTATTTATCTCTCTCTCTCTCTCTCTCTCTACCTTGGGTCAGGGTCTGGCTAAGTTACACAGGCTGCTTTTGGCCTTGAACCAGCAATCCTCCTGCCTCCAATTCTTGAGTTGCTGGGATCACAGGTGTGCACCACTGCACACTTTTCTTTTTTCCTGTGTTTTTTGTGAGACAGGGTCTTGCTAAGTAGCCAAGGCTCACCTCAAATTTACAATCCTCTTGCCTCCTTCTCCAAGTGCTTGAATTACAAGCATATACCACCATGCCCTGACAGTTCCTTGAATTCTTAATTTTAGCCTTAATGTGGTCACAGCTTACAATTCAACATTATAGGGAGCTATGTAATTTCTGAAACTTTTGTAGTTTAATGTTTTTTTCCTACTTCTTTTCTTAATCTGCCTCTGATGATTGCAGCTGCCTATTTTATCTTGTGGCAAGGAGTTGGAGTTTTAGAAAAAGAAAACTTGGCACAGTGGCTAATGCCCATAATTCCAGCACCGTGGAGGCTAAGACAGGAGGATGACCGATGGGAGTTTGATGTCAGCCTGAGCTACACAGCAAGATCTTCTTTCAAAAAACCAACCAATCACCAGGCACAGTGGCCTACAGCAACTCAGGAGGTAGAGGCAGGAGGATCGAAGGTTTGAGGCCAGAGGCAGCCTGTGTAACTTAGTGAGACTCTGTCTCAATTTAAAAAACAAAAAAAGGGGGTGGGGGTGCTTAGGGTGCAGCTCAGTGGCAGACTGCTTACAAAACATGCATAAGGCCCTGGATTCAGCACTCCAGTACCACAAAAGAACAACAACAAAAAAAAACACAAAGAAACAAAACAAACCAAACTTTGAAAAGAAAACTGATGTGACTTAAAAGATATGCCATTATTTTTTCTGCTGACCTTGACTGAGCCTTTCAATTACTCAGAGCCTCCTACCACTGAGCTATATCCCCAGGCTGCACTTGTAAAATTTTGTGTATTAAGCTGTACCTTGTATGTATAAAATGATTAGAGGTAGGCCGTAATCTCAGTTACTTGGGAGGCTAAGCAGAAGGATCACTTGGGCCCATTTGGAGGCCAGCCAGGGCAATATAGCTAGACTCCCCTTCTCAAGGGGTAAAACAGGGAAAAGGGGAACAAAGAGGAGAGAGGAGGAGAGGGGAAAAAGCCATTAGCAAGTCTTCTTGCCTCAAAGCACTAAGAGAAGAGAGAGGGCCAGAAAATCATGAAAGCAAAATCAAATGATGTAAGAATTTTTAAAGGTGGTAATTTTGAAAATCAGAGGTTTATGAAAAAAGTTTCACTTATGCGCTGTGAGATAACCCAATATTAATTGGCACTGTTATTTCTTGAGGACTGTTATTCTGAAAAGTGTCCTTCCTAATTTTTGATATTAAACTAGTGGTAGGAGACAATTTTTGAAATGCCTTTTCTTGTTGAAATTAGAAAGCTGGAAACAAACCCTGGGAATAGTTCATATCACTGCTGGCAAACCCTGTGGAGGTTAAGGATGGCAAATAGGATTTTTTTTTTTTTTTTTTTTGGCAGTACTATGGGGTCTTCAGCACATGTTGCCAGCACTCTACCACTGAGCTGTAACTCCAGCAATTTTTTTATTTTTTAATATTGAGACAGGGTCTTGCTAAATTACACAGGCTGACTCTGGCTTTGAACTCAGATCCTCCTGAGTCATTGGGATCACAGGCGTGTGCTGCCATGTCCAGTGGCAAACATAATTTCACTCCTGTTTTTCTCCCTTCCTTCTGCCCACTGAGCACATTAATTTTATAATGTAAACACCAGAAAAGGAAAAGAATTATTTCTACCTAGAGATATTTACATTTATTAACTTCTGAATTAACAACCAACTTTAAAAAAAATTTTTTTTTTTTTTTTCAGTTTAGCCAAGGCTAGTCTGGAACTCTTGCCTTTTGGGCCTTTGCCTCTTGAGTGCTGGGATTGTACAGGAATGGACCAAGATGCCCAGCTTCCTGTAACATTTTATTATGCACAATGTCAAACATACTGAAAGTTGACTTACGGTGAATACGGGTCAACTCAGCACCTGTATCTTTTGCATTTTTTTTTTACATTTAACTCATTATTATGAATTTATGGCATCTTGTAGGAATGCCACAAATGTATGGTTTTGAGTATGAAAAGTCAATTTTTTTCTGTCACATCTCCTTTTTTTTTTTTTTTTTCATTGCTGGGCATTAATCCTCCGCGTTAGCATGCTTAGCATGTGCTCCGGTGTATTGAAGAGATTAATTTAAGGTGAAAATCTAATTTTGTTTTCTCAATGAATCGATTTTTTAATTTTTACCAAATTATCTTAAGTAGCAATGGGCTGATTTCATTAGTTTGCTCAGATATTGGCACAATTATATAAGAAATCTAACATTCAATGACTGGTAGGCTTTCCTGGAGTAACAGCCACATTAGTCAGTTGCAAAAAACCTTCAAAACTTATGCTCTCTAGAGCAGGCATGTCCAACCCACGACCAGTGGCCCATATGCAGCCCAGAACAGCTAGTAATACAGCTAGACAAAATCTTTTAACATTCTGTTTTTTAGCATTTATTTTCTTTGTGACCCCCCCTTATTATACATATGCTAAATTAACTATATAATTTATGTGGGGCCCTAGAGAATTCTTTACTCAGTGCAGCCCAGGGAAGCCAAAAGGTTGGAGACTCCCACTCTAGAGTATTCCCTTCGACATCTGAGAGTGATCTGGATTTTTAGAGACATCCCAAAGCCATATTCAGATTCAGGTCTGAAACAGTAAATGATTCAGTTGTGAAAAAACCAGAAAGAATACAATTTAATGAGAATGATTTTCATAGGTACTCCAAAAAACAGTTTTATACACTGGCATCACCATCTCTGCAAATATTCTCACTGTCAGCCCATCCAGAGGAATGCATTTTCTCCTCTAGTCACTGCTCATATGTCATTCTATTTCACAAGAAAAGCCTTGAAAGGAAAATAAGCCCAAGTATATATAAGAATTCAATGTATAACAAAGCCGGCATCAGAAATCAGAAACAAAAGGGAGAATCAGTAAATTCCTAGTGATGAGGACACTGGCTGATTGTATAAAAAATTTAGATCCACGATTTCTCAAATTTCACACATGTAGTCTCCTTTCACGGAAAAAACAAACTATAATACTGCAAAGTTAATGATATATTTTTATTTTAATATTTCTTATGTTTGCACCAACATAAAAATACATATGTATTCCTTATGTTCACAGTTCTCATACAACAATAAAGACTAAAACATTTACAAGTTAAATTACAAACAAAAATATAAAACCAATAAAATGCAAATTAGCCATCCTAATTTATTTAACAAATGATGTTTTGCCCAAACAGAAAAATGTTTTTCTCAAAAGAAACCACAAGCATTTGGTTTAATAGCAAAAAGCTGTAGTTTCAGATCTCATTCTGTTCTTAAACTATCTGTATGTTTTTACCTTTCTAAAAAAATATTTATCTATGTGTCTATCTATTATTTATTTATTTAGACGGAGTCTCACTATCTAGCCCAGGCTGGTCTTGAATTCACAATCCTCCTTGCTCAGCCTCCCTGAGTGCTGGGATTACAGTCATGTACCACCACGGGTGACTCTGCGTGTTTTTACTTTAGTAATAATTTTGAGAATGCTTATTCACCTAAGTAACTTATTCAAATTGTTATCAGCAAATTCAAGTGTTTCCTTCCTCTTCCTTGGTAATCAAGGCAGAACATTAACCACATGTGTTAAACACCAATTTTAAAAAGGTGAGAACTGAAAGGACAAGAAAATTAAAAATTGCCTTTACCAAAATCTGCAGTAATGACTATAGAGTCCAATTAGGTTTTGATTTGGAATAGGAAAGTTCTTAACTATTTATTTGCTATTAGACTTATTGTTAATGAACTGTTGTAAGTTACTCTGTATAGGAACCTCACAACATAATGATACTGACTTACGATACAGATCTTTTCTTAGTAATGTAAGACACTGTTATGTCAAAAACCAAATCAGGACACTATGTGTACAATAGCTGCACACCATCATTTTTTTCACCATCATATAATCTGTGTTCTACACCTTCATCAGTTTTATTACTTTTCAAATCAGATTTTAATTTTGAATACTTAACACTATTACTGATGTGCATTTCGCTTTCTTCATGTTTACTAAGAATATGTGACAAATGCTGCCAATCTTTGCAGCCATTCTCATTTTTCAGTTGATTTTTTCCTTCCCCAAAGAGTTTGCAATATAGGCAAAACACAGAATCTTTTGAGGTTGAATAAAGCAACCAGGATCTAGTAGTTTTTTCTCCACTTGGAAGAATTCGTGTATAATAAGTTTCTGAAAACTTCCTCCCTGTATTGTCTTTGGGAAAGTTAAAGTTTCTTACTTGAGGTGGCTCATTTTCAATAAGAGTATCCCGTTGTTTAATATTCAAAGTTCGAGGCCATGTACCTGGATCTGCAGAAAGTACAACTGGTATGATGGAATCTTCTGGTTTTTTGTCTTCTAGTTGTTCTTGAAATTTATCAGCTATGACTGACACAGAAGAAGATAAATTCACATTCTGTTTGCTTGATAATTTATCTGGGCTACACTCTGCTGAAATTTGTAGCTTTGAAGTCTTCTCCTTTGTTTGTGGCATTTCCTTTACTTTTTCCAAAAATGTATTTGATGATCCATATTTTATTTCACTTTCTTCTGTAATAGCATACTTTTTTCTGTTTTCTGATGTAGATAATGTTTTTAATTTTGTTTCTATCATCTGAGAACAAACAGGGTAGATTACAATTTTATTTTAAAGTTTATTTTAAGAAGAGATATAGCTCAATGTGGAGTGCATGCCTAGCAGCCAGAAGGCCAAAAGTTCCCTCCCCAGCACCACAGAACAAACAACCTCCCCAAAAGACCCTACACAGAAGTACCATGTCTTTCAATTATCATTTAAGAAATTGGCATCCAGAGATATCCTATAAGCACATGAAAAGATGCTTATCATGAACTATCAAGGAAATGTAAATCACAATGCCAATGCATATCACTTCACACCTATTAGGATGGCTATAACAGACAGACAATGATGGGTGCTGATAAAAATGTGGAAAAACTGGAGCCTCCCTAAGGCAATGTTGGGAATGTAGGATGGTTCACCTGGTATAGAAAACAGGCTAGCAATTCCACTAAAGTTTAAACATAGTTACCACATGACCTAGAAATTCCACTCCAAGGTCTATACCCAAGATAAATTAAAATATATGTTCACACAAAAACTTATATTCCAATGTTCATAGTAACATTATTCATAATAGAAAAACACTAAACTCAAGTCAGGTGCTATAGTGCATGCCTTTAATCTCAGCTGCTGCTCAGGAGGCTGAGGCAAGAGGATTGGAAGTTGGAGGTCAGAAGCAGCCTGTGCAACTTAGTGAGACTCTTCTCAAAATAAAAAATAAAAAAAGAGGTTGGGATGCAGCTCAGTGGTAGAGCACTTAACAAACATGTGCAAGGCCCTGGGCTCAACCCCCTAGTATAACTAAAAACCAAAGCAAACACCACCCCCCAAATAAACTCAAATGTCCTCACATAAGAATAGATAAAAATGCAGTATTATCCATCAATGGAATACTATATGGCAATAAAAACAAATGAAGTACTGATCTATAAACCTTGAAAACAGTATAATACATGAAAGAAGGGAGTTACAAAGTAAGACACGAGTCCACTTATGTGGAATGTACAGAATAGACAAATTTATAGACTGACAGTTGCCTAGGACTTTGGGGAGGACAAGGCATAGGAACTGAATTGTTAACAGATATGGAGTTTCTTTTAGAGGTGTGAAAATGTTCTAAAGTTGTCTATAGTAAATTGTAGGGGGTGTTAATCATACCTCAATAAAGTCAGAAAAAGTTCACTAACTGGGTGTTGTAGTGCACACCTATAGTCCCACTGACTTGAGAGGCTGACATAGGAGAATTGTGAGTTTCAGGCCAGAGGCAGCCTATGCAACCTAGTGAGATCATCTTACAACAAACAATAAAAAAAGGGCTGGGGGTGCAGGAGGTCCTGCCTAGCATCTGTAATGGCTTGTGTTCAACCCCTCAGTACTACCAAAACAAAGAAAATGTTCATGTAAAAGTCACTAAAGTTTAACAGCAATTAGTTTTAATGGTGAAACTGCCATAATTCCTTCAACACACACATATAAGCACACACATACATATGATACATAAAGAGATCTCTAGTTCAGAAATTCTTAATATTTTGTTCATCATCATTAATGGTAAATAATTCTTACTATTAAAATTTGTTTAAAGTGAAAACTGAGCATACTATTTTTTTTTTGGTTTGGGGGTTGGGGAGATCATTCCTGGGCTTTTGTATACTTTGCAAATGCTCTACCACTGAGTTGATCCCAAGCCCCTATTTTATTTTATTTTATTTTATTTATTTAATTATTTTTTTGAAATACTGATAGACTAATCTCTGGGCGTTGTGCCTGCTTTGTAAGCACTCTACTACTGAGCTGCACTCTCAGCTCCTCCATTTTTACTTTTTATCTTTTTTTTTTTTTTTTTTTGTGGTACTCGGGGTTGAATCCAGGGCCTCCCACTTGCAAGCTTTGCAAGTGCTGGACCACTGAACTGCACGCCCAGCCCCCTTTTTTTTTTTTTTTTTTTTACTTTTTGAGACAGGGGCTCACTAAATTACGCAGACTGCCTCTGGTCTCGAACTTGCGATCCTCCTGCCTCTGCCTCCCCAGCTGCTGGGATTACCTACTTTTTATCTTGAGACACGTCTTGCCGATTGCATACTATTTTTATTTATTTATTGTGGCCCTGGGGTCTTGAACTTGCAATCCTTTTATCATAGCCTCCCAAGTCACTGCAATTATAAGCAGGTGCCATAGCATCTGCTCAGACCATTTTGTTAGTGTTAGATTAACACTACAAATTTGAAGCCAAATGCTATATATTTAGATCAAATTGCCACATCTATCAGAAATTTAATTTTGATTTTGTTTTTGAACATGTTATTGCTATCCAACTGAAATCTGTTGTAATAAAAAGACATTATTTTGAATTCAAGAAAATTATAATAAAAGTACAAAAAAGATTCAAAATAACCAAAGATACACGAGATGCAAATGGTATCCCATTAGCTGCATATAGTACAAATAGAACATTGTATGCAATGGAGCACAAGAAAGAAAGAAAAAAGTAAGAGCCATGAGCCAGGCACTGGGGAGCAGGCCTATAATCCCATTCACTTGCAAGGCTACAGCAGGAGGATTGTGAGTTTGAGGTCACAGGCAGCCTGTGCAACTTAGTGAGAACTTGTCTCCAAATAAAAGGAGGTGTGGGGGAGTGCAGGTCAGTAAGAGAGCACTTGCCTACCATGCCTGAGGACCTGAGTTTAAACTCCTAGTGCCCCTTAAAAAAAAAAAAAGAAAGAAAGAAAAAGAAAAGTCTTGTACTTTAGTCCTAAAAGCAATGTGGGAGCACTGAAATTTAAAAAGCAGAGTAGAATATGAGTATGATTAGGTCTGCACTTCAAAAAGATCACACACTGTATTATGAACTTCCAATTGTAAGGAAGCAAGACCCAAGGTACAGAAAGAGATCAGTCAGGATGGTATAGTAGTAATTTTGGCAAGAGATGATGGTAGCCATGTCCAGGATTGTAGCAGTAGGGATAGGAGTGAAAAGATGTTTAGGAAGTAGAATCTGGATTAGTTAGTAACTGAATGGCTCTAAGGGGCTAAAGAAGAAAAACCAGTAAAGAATGACTGAGTATCTGATTGGACAGAGAGGCCTTGAACTGATAAGGAAAACAAGGTAAGCAGGTTTGGAGATTCAGTTCAGATACAATTAGTTTGAGATATCAGTAGAACATTCAAATGGAGATTTTAGGTGGATACATTGGTCTAACACTGAAGAGAGAAATTGTTGTTGTTATTGTTGTTAGGTGCCGTCTAGTCAGTATCCGACTCATAGGGACCCTCATAGGGTTTTCAATGGCTGAGTGCTTTGGGATTGCCTTGGGAGTGGATTGCCAGGTCCTTCTCCCATTTTTGCGGTGCTGGGAATTGAACTCGGGACCTCAGAGACTGCAGCGCAGCGCTCTGCCAACTGAGCTAAATCCCAGCCCTGAACAGAGAAATACAAATGGGAAATACATAATTGGAAGTCATCAAAATATGTTAATTGAAACTGCAGGGTTAGATGAAACTATTGTATGAGATTCAGTCCCATTATATGGTTGTGAAAGCTGGACATTGAATAAAGAAGACAGGAGAAGACTTGATCCTTTTGAATTATGGTGCTGCAGACAATTATTTAATATACCATGGACTACCAAATGAACCAACAAATCCATCCTAGAGGAAGTGCAACCAGAGTGCTCCTTGGAAGCAAGGATGGCTAGACTGAGTCTTACATATTTTGGACATGTTGTCAGGAGGTGCCAATTCCTGGAGAAGGACATCATGTTTGGGAGAATGGCGGGCCAATGAAAAAAAGGAAAACCCTTAACTAGATGGATTGACACAGTGCCTGCAACAATAGTCGTAAACATAAATAAGATCATGTGACTGGCACAGAATCAGGGAGTGTTTCATTCTGTGGTACACAGGGTCACTATGAGTTGGATCCAACTCGATGCCACCTAACAACTATATGAGAGAACCCTACAAGTGACAGAAAGCCCAGTACTGTAGTGTTACTTAGGTCTTCTTTCTTTCCCTTTTCAATTTCTTGGTAATGAGTAGGGTGTCAAGTCACTATAGTTATAGCTCTTGATGGATGGTCCATTTTCCAAATGTATGATGTCAGTCCGGTTAATCTCCCAGCTTTCAGTTTCCCCAGCAACAGAATGTGAAGACTAATTGCACTTAACTAGGAGGATTGTTTCTTTTCCTTCTTTTAAAGTTAAATTAATTAATTTTTGGAGAAAGGGTCTCACTTTATATAGCCCAGGCTGGCCTGGAACTCACTATGTCAACCAAGCTGGCCTAGAAATCATGTCAATTCTCCTGCCTCAGCCTCTCAAATGCTGTGATTGCAGGTGTTTGCCTCCATGCCTGACTAGAAGATTGTTTAAATAATTAAATGAGAAAACATATAAGCCTGTAGATATCTGACACCACAGAGAAATTGAGTTAGCTAGCATTACTGAGACACTCTCACATATGGATACTTATATATTTGACAATTATTAAATGTGTTCATCAGCAAAGAACTGATGATAAAAAGACAAGGCAGGTTGATCCCGTAACCACTGTGCAGCGGTTTATGGATTATCTGCTATATACTCTAGGTTCCAAAGTTAAGTTGCTGATGCTTTCCTTATCCATATTACCCAGGAACTTCTCTAGAGACATCCCTGTGAGATTTTTTAAAACATTTAAACAACACTTAAGTGTAAGCACTGAACTCTTATTATCATGACTATGATTTCTGTAGTACTAAGGCCTTGAACCCATGGTCTTATACACGTGAGGCAAAAGTACTGAAACTGATCCACATCCCCAGCCATTTTCTTTATTTTGAGACAGGGGCTCACTAAGTTGCACAGGCTGTCTCTGGCCTCCAAATTTTCCATCTGCCTACCTCAGCTTCCTGAGTCACTGGGATTACAGACATGCACCACAGTGCCTGGCTACAAGGAACATTTTTATCAAAGACCTGGATGAACAATGGAACAAAATCAAATATGAGTGAGGTAGGCACTGACTAAAGCTTATCAAAAAAGCAAAACCACCATCACCAAACCATTATAGCTGGGCATGCTCACGGTCATGGCTATTTGAGAGGCTGAAGCAGGGGGATCATTTGAGCCCATACACCTGAGACCAGCCTGGGTAACACAGAGAAACAAGACAGAGAGTGCGGTGTTTTACAACACAACCTTTCACTCTCAGAAGTGAACCAGGTAGATGACTGAGTCACTCCACAGGTAAGGGATGCTGTTCTAGAGATTACTAAACTAAAAACTTACCACTTACTGGGGGAAGATGAGGTTCATGTATACCTAAATATTTCTATCAAAGACAGTAGTGCACATTAATGAAGATTTCAAATGTGTGACTTTGGGTTAGATACCATCTTAATCTCAGTATCTTCAACATTTAAAAATTGAATATACATCTACTACAAAGCATTGACTTAAAATGTGAAGAAACATAGTAACTGCAACATTGGACTCAAACATAAAAAGATCATGTGCATGGCACTGTGTTGGGTAGCATTTCATTCTGTTCCTCATAGGATTGCTACGAGTTGGATCCAACTTGATGGCACCTAACAACAATATCTATTAGTTATGTCAAGTTAAGTTAAAAAATAGCAGTCCTCTACAACCTCCACTCATTTACTCTTTTCCTGAAATTAACCACATACAAGTTTTTGAGGTACTGGGTACTGATCCTAGGGCCTCATGCCTGCTGGGCAAGCCCTCCACCACTGAGCTATATCCCTGTTTGTTGTTGTTAGGTGCCGTCGAGTTGTGCCCGACTCATAGCGACCCTCATAGGGTTTTCAATGGCTGACTGTTTTGGGATTGTCTAGGGAGTGGATTGCCATGTCCTTCCCCAATTTTGGGGGTGCTGGAAATTAAACTCAGGATCTCAGAGACCCCAGAGTGGTGCTCTACCAACTGAGCTAAATCCCCAGCCTGAGCTATATCTCTACTCCTTAGCTAATTCTTTTGGTGTTTATTTCCAATTTTGTTGTTGTTGTATTTTTTTTTTTCCTCCAGTACTGGGGGTTGAACCCAGGACCTTGCGCTTGCATGCTTTGCAAGTGCTGGACCACTGAGCTGCATCCCCAGCCCTTTTTTTATTTTTATTTTTTAACTTTTTGAGAAAGGGTCTCACTAAGTTATGCAGACTGCCTCTGGTCTTGAACTTGCATCCTCCTGCCTCTACCTCCCAAGCCGCTGGGATTACAGGCATGTGTCACCGTGCCCAGCTTGTTGTTGTTGTTGTTGTTGTTTTGAGAGGACATTGCTATTGTAGCCCAGGCTGGCCTCGAACTCAAGGTCCTCCTGCCTTTGCTTCCCAGGGTGCTAGGATTACAGGTGCATGCCACCATGCCCAGATTCTTTTCTGAATCTTATAGTAACATGTATATCACTGTTCGTAGATTTTTCTTCCCAGCTTTAGATATCATCACCTGACTTCTAGCTCTTCTTTCTCTCACCAAGCTCAGCATACACGCTACCCAGTCAACTACTTATTCTGTGGTTACAAGGTTTCTTGGGCATGATAATTTGTCCTAAGGGACTGTCATTTGCACCACATGATGTTTAACAGCATCTCTGGCCTCTATCCACTAGATGCTAATAGCAACTCTAAGGTATGACAGTAAAATATGCATCCAGACATTTTCAAAGGTCCCCAAGGGCCAAAATCAACGCCTGGTTGAGAACTAATGGCTTAGATCTTGATCTAAGTCTTTGAAGATCTTGATCTTCAGTCCTTAGCCAGGCATAGTGGCTCATATCTGTAATTCCAGTGAGTTGGGAGGCAGAGGCAGGAGGATTGCAGGTTCGAGACTAGAGTTAGCCTAGGTAACTTGGCGAGATTCTGTCTCAATAAAAACATAAAAAGAGAACAGAATGAAAGGCTAAAAAGAGGGGGCTAGGAGTGTAGCTCAGTGGTAGAGAGCTTGGAAAGCATGTGAGAGGCCCTGGGTTCAACTCTCCAGTACTGAAAAAAAAAAACAACAACAAAAAAACAGTTTTTATATTTTATGACAGTGTATGTTTTTCAGTGATAAGCCAGTAATGACAAGATGTCAATAATATAAGATCTTTGTATATCGCTAAGGCTTTCTCTGATGGCCTCTCAGGAGACCTGCCACTAATCACTTCAAAATACTTATAATCAAAACAACAACAACAATAACAACAACAACAACAACAACAAAATCCCTCATATTCAGGGGGGAACATTAATAAAACTTTGCCAAGTATGTTACTTTGCATTATTGAAACACGAACAGCAGAATGAATAGACTTTCTTTCTTTTTTTTTTTGTGTGGTACTGGGGATGGAACTCAGGGCCTTGTGCTTGCATGCTCTGCAAGTGCTGGACCACTGAGCTGCACCCTCAGCCCATTTTTTTACTTTTAGAGATAGGGTCTCGCTAAGTTACGCAGACTGCCCCTGGTCGAACTTGCGATTCTCCTGCCTCCGCCTCCCAAGAGGCTGGGATTACAGACATGTGCCACTGCTCCCGGCTCAACAGACTTTCTTCAAGGGGATCAGAGTGCTAGACAGTAATAGTTACTCAAGAAACCCTAGATATACACCTGTTGCCTATTTTGAGTATACATTCTTCCATTTTCACTTCCTGTTGTGTTATTTAGTAGTAAAAAGTTTATAATATATGGGCAAGCCTTATGATTTTCAGAGGGGAAGTATTTTATTTTTCTAAAGTTTATGAGCTCAATGCCCTTAACTTAGTAAAAATTAAGATGCAGATAAAATCAACCACTCAAAAAAAAATTGTGGAAACTACTGTATTAAGCAATATAACTGCTTTTTATTGACAAATTGGAAGCTCAGTAGGTTACTTTTGCCAATTATTTTCTTTGAAAAGACAACTTATATTAAGACTTTTGTTCTATCTTTAATTGTTCACTGTGGTCTTTTATAAGCCACCTCCAAAAGCTTTGCTAAATATTAGGTGTAGTATACATAATAATAACATAAGCCTTCCATGCACAAGTATCTAAAAAGTCAACCATGAGTATTTACTGTTCCTTCTACTCAAAAGCTTAGCAGTTAGTTCTGGGTTACTTCACCTAAACCTAACCACTTATATCCTTATCTAGTGAAATGGGGGTTAAGAATGCTCCTAGCAGCTGCGTGTGGCGGTGCTCCCAGTAACTAAGAGGTAGAGGTAGGAGGATTGTAAATACAAGACCAGAGGCAGCCTGTATAATTTATCCAGACCTCATCTCAAGATAAAAAAATTAAAAATAAAAAAAGGGGCTGGACGTGCATCTCAGGCACAGAGCACTTGTAAAGTATGTGCGAGGTCCTTTGTTTAGTACTCCAGAATTGCAGGGGAGGGGGGGAAGCATGCTCCTAGCAGCCAGTTGCAGTGGTACATGCCTATAATCCCAGTGATGCAGGAGGCAGAGACAACAGAGGCAGGAGGATTGTAAGTTCGGGGCCAGACACCGCCTCTGCACCTTAGGGAAACCGTGACTCAAATCTGAGCTAAGCATGGTGGTGTCATGAGTAGTCCCAGCTACTTGGAATGCTGAGGCAGGTACACTGCTTGAGCCTAGGAATTTGGAGCCAGCCAACATAGGCAACATAAGTGAGGCCCCTCAAACTCAACTGAAAAAAAAAAAAAAAAAAAAAAAAAAAAAAAAAAAAAAAAAAAAAAAAAAAAAAAAAAAAAAAAAAAAAAAAAAAAAAAAAAAAAAAAAAAAAAAAAAAAAAAAAAAAAAAAAAAAAAAAAAAAAAGTTAAAAAAGCTGTTTGAAGACTTGAATTGCCAGAAGAAGATACTTATGAATGATAAAAAGGCAATATTAGTTACCAGAGAAAGGTAAATTAAAACCACAATGAGATCATCATTTCATCACTGGAATGCCTTACAAAGAAGACAATACCAACTGTTGTACTGAATAAAGAGATTATGGTGGGGCTTAATGGTGAGGGATGAGAAGTACCCTTGTGTCTTTTAATTCTATATTCTTTTCATTTGAGAGAAAGGTGAGAAACTTGAAAACCAGTTAACTAATATTTATGAGTTTTTTGTTTGTTTGTTTGTTTGTTTTGATTTGTTTTTTTCCCTAGTGCTGGGGTTTGAATTCAGGGCCAGCTCTGCCACGGGGCTACAGACTACAGCATCAAATTTTGATCAGAATGTGGAATAACTGCAACTATCAAAGTGTTAGTAGGAGTGCAAAATGGTACAGAAAAAAAAACTTCCATAGAAAATTAACATTAAAACCAAACACATAACAGTGGAAAAACAACAATCTAAGTTGGCTCAGCTCAAAATGATAAAATTGAACTAGATAAGGTTCTAAGATAAATATGGTTAATGTAAACTAACAAGGGAAAGCTATTATAATACACTCGATCATCAAAAACTCATTAAAAGAATTACCTGTTTGTATTCATTAACACAACTCTGGCAGCAAAACCTCTTCTGCTGACCTCCAATCAGGATACTGTTTCCAGTATTCTTATTGGCCATGTACTCTCCACACTGTTCACAGCAGTTCATTGTTAGACCATTGGCCAATCTGTACTCATTAAAGCAATGGTTACTGCACAGTTTATGTGTCACATTATTAACACTGACTTCATGGCGAATCTATAGAAAAAACAAAATTTATTAACTAAAATACATGAACTATCACTTCCTGGTCTGTTGGCTAAGATACAGTATCTATTCTTAACAGTTAATAAAGTATGTGGACTACATTAGTACCATCGGCAATGAGATAACTAGGTTCTATAACAGAAACGAAGAACCTCTAATAATATCTAAATGAGAGAAATAGGGAAAAGATTAAAAAACACATTTTGTTATTCTTTCATTTTTTCTTTAATTTGATTATAAAATCAAGATCACAGAACAAAAAGTGATAAAATCAGTAATAGCTTTCCTGAAGTCTTTTTAAGAATGACAGAAAAATGAGCTGAGTTTTAAAAATATGGTATGCTTAAAAGAAATGGATTGGAAATTCTTAAGACAGTATCATGAAGTTTCCTGCCCTAGAACACTTGTGGGAGGGACTGAAGGAATCATCTGTATTTACGATGATGTTAGTGAATCCATTGGTAAGGTGGTTCTCAAAGTGGTATCTAAGTTAGTATCCTTGATTTGCATGGCTCTGAGGTAACCAACACTAAATTTAGTTACCAAGGACCATGTAAAATAAGGAAGGACTGTGGAAGGCATGTTTCTTCTTCTTCCAGGAACTTGAAAGACTGCAGTATTACTCAATGTTAAATGAACAGCACACACTCTACGTGTTCCACATATTCTTGTACTAGGATTTGTTGCTTCTTTCATGTCCTGAAATTATATTTTTATTTCATATTATTAATGTGAACAAAATCTACCATAAAACTATCACCTTGTTTGGTACAACCAATTCCAGAGAAATGTGTAATTGCATCCTGGCCTTTTGGCTAAGATCAAGTATAGAAACAGATGTAGACTTTCTACAGCAGGCCAATGGGAGTTTTTTTTTTTTTTTTTTTTTTAATAAGATCATTCTAATATATCCTTGTTGTTGCTGTTAGGTGCTGCTGAGTCAGGTCCAACTCATAAAGACCCTACTTACAACAGAACGAAACAGTACCTGACACTGTGCCATGCTTGGCACTATGTCAGTGCTTCTCTGTTATTCATAGAGTTCTCAACGGTTAGTTGTTTCAGGATTGCTTTGGGAGTGGATTGCCACATCCTTCTCCAATTTTGGGGGTGCTAGGGGTCAAACCCAGGGCCTCAGAGACTGCAAAGTAGCACTCTACCAACTGAGCTAAATCCTTATTCTCTGCCCCACCCCCCCGCCCCGCTTTTTTTGTGCAGTACCGGAGGCCTGAACCCAGGGTCTCATGCATACTCGCAAGTGTCCTACCACTGAGCTGTATCCCTTGTCCAGTTTTTTACTTTTTATCTTCAGGCAAGGTCTCATTAAGTTGTGCAGGCTCCCTCTGGCCTTGAACCTACGATCCTCTTGCCTTCAGCTCCCAAGTTACTGGGATTACAGGCATGAACCACCACACCTAGCCTTATTCTTCCTTTTACTCTATCATGTACATCTAAGATAGGAGCATTATATAGATGGCAGAACTTACAAAAGGACTTAAAATTATCTGTTAGCCTAAATAACAGCTAAGGTATAAAATCCAGACCTCTCCTAATTTACTACAGATTGTACATCTTGACTTATTAAAAACTCCTTTTCTGAGATTTTGGTTGTCTTCACAGGGAGACAAAGAGGATGTACTACAAAATTCTTGGAAGAATCTGGTTGATTCCACTGGAGGAACAAAAGTAGCCTTCTTTGTAGGTGCATCTCTGAAACACAAAGGAGAGACACACAATTTCAAAACACTGCATTCTATTATGTAAAATGTACGACTAATAGTTGATATTTTTCTTTTTACTGTGATTCACCCCAAGAATCAACTCTAAAGCAAAATTAGCTTCATTGCCCGGAATTCCTAAATAATATGGAAAGAGAAGATTCAAAGGTATAAAATCTTTTACAGAACATGAAACGTGCTTCAGGTTTTTTTTTGTTGTTGTTGTTGTTGTTGTTAGGTGCCATCGAGTTGGTATCGGACTCATAGGGACTCTCATAGGGTTTTCAATGGCTGAATGTTTTGGGATTGCCTTGGGAGTGGATTGTCAGGCCCTTCTCCCATTTTTGCAGTGCTGGGAATTGAACTCAGGACCTCAGAGACTGCAGTGCAGCACTCTACCAACTGAGCTAAATCCCAGCCCTCAGTTTTTTAGAAGCATTCAAAAATGCTGGTAGCAACTAGGCAGTACTAAAGTATAAGATAGGTAAGGCAGAGGTAAAGGTAGCATTAAAGGAAACATACTTCCACATGTATATTCCATTTTCCTGCCAAAATTAAGGACAGTACAAATGAGCCCACAGCTCTGACACACCCTAGGATAACTCAAGCTCAATAAACATAAAGACAGCCCTGCAATGATTCTACCCATGAATCTATCCTGCTTGCAATCACATTCAGAATATTTATACTGCTAGTATTCTGAATATGGAGAAATGTTGAAAGGTACTGCTTACTTTTTACATATTACATTTCGCGTCTTCTGAATACATTTGTGGGAGAAAGAAGAAAGGCAGGTAGTAGTACAAAAGAGGTAAGTGGATCCTTTTCGTTGATAAGCTGTCTGTCCCTTCTGTAAAGGATTTTTGCAATATGCACAAGTGATTTTAGCTCGTTTAGTACGTTGCTGTTGGACTGAAGGCTGGAAATTCTGTTTAGGAAATAAGGCCACTGGTGATAAAGAATCCACCTCTGGCTGTTTCTGATTGCGGGGAAATGATGCTGACTGGGAGATCCAAGAATCTTAAAAATGAAACACACAAGAAAAAGTCATGGAATAAATCAAAATTCACATAGGAAAATGTTTTATACTTTCATTTCAGAGTTTAAGAGATTAGTGAGGTAGCTATATAAGTGTGTGGTTAAGGCCAGACAGCCCTGAGGTACAATCCAGGAGAACTAATTACTTTGCATTCCAAAGAGTGATATTTCTTTTCGCCAACAATAAAATAAATGGTAGTCCCTGGAATTGTGCAATTCTGTTGCCACCAGTTATTAAACCAGTCTACTTTTTTTTTTTTTTCTTTTGTGGTAGTGCTAGGGATTGAACCCAGGGCCTTGTGCATGCTAGGTAAGTGCTCTACTACTGAGCTACATCCCCAGGCTGCTGTGTCTTGGTTTTCTCAGTTATAAATTGTAATTACACCTAATTTACCAGGGTTATAAGAAATAAAGAGATAATGCATATTGTAGTTAAACTTCATGTGGCACATTTGAAAATATAAACTATTTTTCCCTAAGTGAAAAACAAGAATAAAGCAAAGGATATTCAAAAACATAGATAAATGTAGTATACGCTCAGCTATCCAGAATCCTTAAGGAATGTGATGAACTGGTAGGAATCCTTGAGCAATGTGATGAACTGGTAATTTACGACATGACATCTATTTATATAACCAACATTATGAAAAATTTAAGGCACACAGAAGTTGAAAAAGTTTTATACCTGACGTCCATAAACGCACCAAGTAGATTAAACACTATTCTACTGGTTTTGCTTTATTACTTCTTTCCATCTATTCATTACTCTAAACAATCCACCTTTTTTGTTTATTTTGAGGAAACTGTAGACATTAGCCTGCTTCCCTTCAAAATGCTTAAGACATAACACTTTAATGCAAATTCATCTAACAATTATTTCCCAGCCTTCTAAAACACTAATAGGCATTAATACATGTGGGAGATTATTCAGGAAAGGTTCAGCTTTTCTAATCTTACATATATTGCATATTATTATTGTTGTTAGCTTCATAATTGTACAACTGTATCATATTCACTTTTTATTCCTTCAGTACTGGTGGTTGAATTCAGGGCCTCATACATGCTAGCAAGCTGCATCACTAAGCTGTATCACTAACCCTCTCATTTAAATTTTTTTTAATTTGGAACAAGGCATGGTGGTGGTACATGACTGTAATCCCAGTGACTCAGAGGGAGGAGAAAGGAGGATCGTAGGTTCCTCCTTAGTGGAACTCTAACTTTTAAATGCCACATACATAAAATTGCATAGTATATTCTTAAGTTTTTTGTTTTTTGGTTTTTTTTACTTTGTGATACTTGCAGGTTGAACACAGGGCCTCACATATTCTTTCCAAGTGCTCTACCACTGAGCTGCACCCCTAGCCCATTCAAAATTTTTTTTATCATGAGACGGTCTCACCATGTTACACAGGCTGCCTCTGGCCTCAAACCTGTGATCTTCCAGCTTCTACCTCTCAAACCACTGAGATTATAGGCCTGCTTCACCGGGCCCAGAGACTTCTTTTTTTGTTTTTGGAGACAGATATTTGCTTTTTAGTCCAGGTTGGCCTTGAACTCAGAATCTTTCTGTCTCAAATTCTGGAGTGCTAGGGTTACAGGTATGTGCCACCACATCAGGCTTAGTATATACTTTTTCCTATTTTTTCGGGTACTAAGTGGTTGAACCCAAGGTTTTGTACATGCGAGGCAATTGTTCTACCAATGAGCTGCATCCCCAGCCCTTTTTATTTTTGAGACTGGTTATCGGTAAACTGACAGGCTGCCTCTAACCTTGAATTTGCAATCTTCTGCTGGGATTGAACTCAAATTGCTGGGATTATAGGCATGTGCCATGGATCCTGGCTAGTATGTATTCTTTCATGTTAGTTTACTTAGCCCTACATTTTGTCAGATTCATCCACACTGCATGTAGCAAGAGATCATCCTTTTTCATTGTTGTTGAGTATTTCACTGTATGGCTAATATTATTTTATTATTATCCATTCATCTATTGATAGACATTTGAATTGCTACCAATTTTTGACTGATTTCTATAACTGTTAATGGTTTCATAGATATTTATTCTCATTGGGATGTATAAAGGTTCTTGAATTTGTAGGTCAAAGTTTTTCATCCATTTCAGAAAATTATCAGTTATACTTCTTTTATTCCATGTCTTCTTTCTGGGATACTAATTACAAGCCATTTTTATCAATTGTCAGTCTCTTCTGTGTTTTCTATCCCTTTGGCTCTCTATGATTCAGTCTGGATAATCTTCCCTGATATATATTACAGCTCACTCATACTTACCTCAGTTATGTACAATCTGGTTTCTTTTCCTCCCTCTCTATCTTCCTTTCTTCCTTCCTCCCCCCACCCCCCCTTTTTTGTTTGTTTTGTTTTTTTGTTTTTGACACAGGGTCTATGTAGCCCCCGCAGGCCTTAAGCTGCTGTGTAGAGCAGGTTGGCTTTGAACTTGCATCAATTCTCCAGACTCTTTCTCCTGAGCTTTGGGATTACAGGCAGGGATCACCATGCCTGGCAGACATAGTTTCTTAAAATTTGTGTCTGATGACACAAATCTTGAAACTTTGTGGGCTGCTTCTATTGTTGGCTTTTTTTCTCTTGATTTTCAGTCATAAAGTCTTGCGTCCTCATCTCTGGTTACCTCCTCCCTACCCACCCCCCCCCGCCCCAAGTACTGGGGGTTGAACCAAGGGCCTCAATACATTAGGCAAGCAAGTGTTCCACCACTAGGATTACAGGCATGTGCCAAAGCTCCCAGTTCTCAGGTTACTTTTTATTATGTACTATTTATTTGTACCTTGTACTATTTATTTGTAGCCATAGTCCTGTGGCATCTGATCCCGTCAGATCGTGGAAGCTAAGCAGGATCGGGCCCGGTTAGTACTTGGATGGGAGACTGCTTGGGAACATCAGATACTGTAGGCTTGGGAGAAGGACCTGGAAACCCACTCCCTCCCAAAAAATCAATCCACCATTGAAAACCCAATGAACAGCAGAGAAGCACTGATAATAATGTTTCACCTGTTTTGGGAGAATGACCTGGCAACCCATTTCCAAAAATCAATCTGCCATAGAAAACCCTATGAATAGCAGAGAAGCACTGACAATAGTGTTTCGCCTGTTGTACATAGGGTTGGATACGAATTCGAAGGCATTTAATAACAACATTTATTTGTGATGTTAAGGACCAAACCCAAGGCCCCACCCATGGTGCTTATTACTTTTATATGAAAGACTGCAAAAAAAAAAAAAAAAAAAAAAAAAAAAA
>VMDO01013763.1:0-31357 GCA_007922755.1 Pedetes capensis | reverse complement strand
TATTTCTCTGAGGTTTCTTTTCCTAGATGTTAGAATCCTAACATATTTATAGCTCTATGAATTTTTTTTTTTTTTTTTTTTGGTGGTGCTGGTTATCAAAGTGAGGACCTCAGGCATGCTAGGCAAGAACTGTTACTAACCTACAGCCCCAGCCTTCAATGATGCTTTTCAACAGATATTTTATGTATTTGTGGTTTTTTTCCTAATTATTCTCAGTAGGAGGAATAGGAATTACCTAACTATCTGAAATACAACTCCCCAAGATATATATCATGGATAGAAATGTTCATAATGAAATAAAAAGACAACATGAGAAGAAGAATTTCTATAGGGATTTATTTTCTTAAACTTTTTTGAGACAGGGTCTCACTATGTAGCCCAGGCTGTCTTCAAATTTGCAATTCTGCTGCCTCATCCTCCCAAGTGCTAGGTTTAAAGTAAGACACCATGCCTGACATTACAGGTATTTTCTGTCATAAGTTTTTTACTGTTTGTATTAAAATACATGATGAGTGGAGAACTTTCATTGAAACAGAATTTACCCTAAAGCTTAATGGAAAGATTAAATAATTCTAGTATCCATTCTAATGAACATAATCCTATTTCCATAAAATAGAATTCATAGTTTTACCTGTATTTTACAAAGAGTCAAAATTTCATATAATGAAATTTGAATAAATGAGCCCTAAATTTAGTTGTAACTCAACTTCAGAAATCCTTGCTGTTTTTAAGGGAGATGGGGGATATTTAAGTGGGAAGCACATAGTATCTAAAGAAAGACAATCTTGGAATCAATATTAATATAATCAGGTCCTTCCTAAAATTCAACAAGTTGAAAAGCACTAAAATGGTCAAAAATCAAAACTAGCTCCTCAACACCCCAAACCCCACATAAGTCACAGAAAAGCCATAAAAAGGAATTGCTAATTTTTTTTTTTTTTTTAATGGGGCTGGGATTTAGCTCAGTTGGTAGAGCACTGCGCTGCAGTCTCTGAGGTCCTGAGTTCGATTCCCAGCACCGCAAAAATGGGAGAAGGGCCTGGCAATCCACTCCCATGGCAATCCCGAAACAGTCAGCCATTGAAAACCCTCTGAGGGTCGCTATGAGTCAGATACCGACTCGATGGCACCTAACAACAATAACACCGTGGTATCTAGCATTGTATTTTAATTGTATCAGAACAAGACTTTCCACCTTAAAGTTTTACACAATTCTCTGATTTAAAGTGAAGGAAATTTTCCAACTTTTAAAATGTAGCAACTAATAAAAATGCTGATTTAAAATCTAAAATCAGAGATAAACAGCCCAAAAATAAACGCTTAAAAAGTAAAAAGTGAAATGGCAAGTTACATAATTATACATTAAAATTCAATTGTTACATAATATTACTTTGTTCCTTTTGTTCATTATCTGTCCTCCTCATCTTTTTTTTTTTTTTTTTTGGAAACAGAGTCTCATTAGATAGCTGAGGGTAGGTAGCCTTAAACTCAATCCTCCTGTTCTGGCCTCTTGAGTAGTGCTGGTATTACAGGCATCCACCATCATGCCCATCTCTGTCCATCTTTTTATTCTATTGGTTATCTGTTTATTTATTTATGGTGCTGGGGATTGAACCCAAGGCTTCAGGTATGCCACTCATGTGTTCCAACACTGGCCTATTACACCCCTAGACCTACAATTTTTATATTAAAGTAAACAAGAATGGTGGTAGTAGTTATGAGGGATTTCAATTAAAACACTACAGATGTATATCACTTGGGTAAAATAAGATTACCCTCTCAAAATTTCAGATACCAAGTAGATTGCACAGTTGTATTAAATAAAATATTCTATCTTAATCTGAAAGCCAATGAATTACTTCATCTTGACTATAAATAAAATAGATATGAGTACTAAAATGAACAGCTAAGGGTTTATTTACTTCAGGTAAAAAGCAAATAATATTACTTACTGCTTACCAGGATTGAGGTAAAAGGCAAATAATATTACTTACTGCTTACCAGGATTGAGATGTGTTGCAAATCTTCCATTCTGAAATATATCTCTTGCCACATTCACTCTACCAGGATTAAAAGGTCTTATTCCAGTCTTGGTCTGTGAAGTTAAAGATGGGGTGTATGTTTGTATATTAACACCAAAATTACTTGACTGAAGTCCTTTAGCGACATCTCTCAAGTTGGTATTCTACAGTGATGTTATATGTGTAATCATTAAGTTCATATCTCGCCCAGCATTCAGAGCTTACACCTGTTTCTAAGGTTGTAACATTAGTAATAGGTATTTCAGAGTCGATTCTGTAGTGATAACACTATTACCCATTCCTGCATTTACCTTACTTCGTGCAAGACTGCAAGTGGAGAAATCCAAATCTTTGGTATTATTTTTAGTTCGAGGAAGTCCACATTCAGTAAAATTGGAAGGATTTTTCTCCTCTGCTCCATTTGTTTCTATGTCCTCTTCATCATCAATAACTATTGTGTCACATATGTTTCCCTTCTGAGAAGGCAAATCTCTTAAGGAAGGCAGAATTATAGAATACTTTCCTTGTGGCTTTTCACAGTTTGATGAGGTAAATATAAAGTTTCTCTGATCAGCTACTGGAGCAGAAATTGGAGAAGGTTGTATAGATTCAATAAATACAACATCATCATCTTCTTCCACTGATGAGCTTCTAGATCTATTGACTAAAGGACCAGTTGAATCACCAAATGAATCTCTTATATGCATGAGACTAGCTGCCATGTCCATTCTCCCTAACAAAGCAGGAGTCTGTTCACCCAATTCTAATCCTTCCACTGAGTGTTTGTCCATGCCCAAGAACCTACAAAAGACAGGGAAAAGAAAGAAAAGAGTTCTACATTTTTTTTTAAATTTTACTGCAATGAAATAACACTGGTAAAACTTAAAATTTTGTATGTGACTTCTCATTTAAATTTTTAGAGAAAAAACCAGTACTTGTTCTCTTTTTCCTCTCATTAACCATTTAATGCTTACTTCTTTGTAGAGTTTGATGGAAACTACGCAGTCTTTGGTAGTCCTTTAAAAAACATCTACTCAGTTTATAGTATTCACTTTAAACTACTTATCATTTATAATAAGAAAATGCTGAAGTCTTCTTTTAGGTTACAATATACTAACAAAATTCTATAAAGTACCAATAACCCAGAGTTCTCATGTAATTACTATACTCTATATGCTCTTATCTACTATACTATGATATGGTCCAGTCTCTACTTCTATAGTGTCTTTTGCCACTGTTCTTTTTCCTCCAAATTCTCTACTTCCAATAAGACTATGTGATTACATCTTTCTGAATCATGCTTGTCCCTGTCCAGGAAGCATAAATACTTTTGTGCCAGATATTATGCCATAGGCTTTGTTTTTGTTTTTTGAAACAGGGTCTCCCAGGTAGCACAAGCTAGCCTCAAACTCAAAATCCTCCTGTCGCAGCCTGTCCTACTGCTAGAGTTACAGGTGTGTGCCACCATATCTGGCCTGTTATAGGTGGTGGTGGCGGCAGTGGCGGCTGCTGCTGCTGCTGCTTCTCCTCCTCCCTCCTCCCCCTCCTCCCTCCCCCTCCCCCTCCTCCCTCCCCCTTCCCCTTCTCCTTCCCCTTCCTCCTCCTCCTCCTCCTTCTTCTTCTTGCAGTACTTGGGGGATGAACCCAGAACCTCGTGCACACTTTATAAGCTCTCTACCACTGAGCTGCACCCCCAGCACCCCCGCTAAGTTACACAGACTGCTTCTGACCTTGAACTTGCAGTCCTCTTGCCTCTGCCTCCCAAGTCGTTGGGATTACAGGTGTGAACCACCATGCCAGCTTCCTATAGGCTTTATATGTAACCCTGATGATAGGTGCAATTTACTCTGCTTTACAGAGCAGGACACTGAGGCTTAGAGAAGTAAACTAAATTGTTCCAGGTAGACCTGAGTAGGAGTTAGGACTCTCTCTAGGCCACAAATTCTTAACCACTTTTGGTATACTCAATAAACATTTATGTGCACCTGCTAAGCACTAAGCTCTAATGCAGGCACAGAGAAAGTAGAGATACGATACTTGGAGAATGTAGAGAAATGAATAATTGAAGGACCACAGAAGAGAAATGAAGATGTGTACAGGCGATAATAAAATTAATCAGGTATAAAAATCACTTCCATCTTAACGGCAAAAAGTCAAAAGTAAGTATAATTGAAATGGGTATAAGTATATAGAAATGACAGGTGAGAAGTTGAGGTAGTTTATACATTGCTAGTCTGAATTTTCTCAGTACAGTACAATTTTCTGTACAGTACAGTACAGAAACTTCAGTTAGTGAAAGGGGTGGGAATTATATGTGCTCAATGATTCAGAAAATTCATTTCATAGGCAGTCATCATTACATTTTAAACATGTTATATTGAAATGTGCTAACATTTTAATTCTAAAATTTTCCTAATTTTAATTGGCAATAATTATAGCTGTGTACTAGGTAACATTTATTTGTAGAGTTTTTTGTTTTTGTTTTGTTTTCATTTTTTGAGACAGGCTCTTGCTATACAGCCCAGACTGGTCTACAACTTGTGATGCTTTTGCTTCAGTTTCCTAAGTGATGGAATTACAAGTGTGCATTACCATGGTCTGCTAGTCCCTCAAATTATCAATTTCAGCTTTAACATAGTCATTCCTTACAAGTCAACATTGTAAAGAACTATTCCATTTTTTAAAAACTTTGTACTTTTAATGTTCTTTTTTTTTTTTTTCAACCTGGGATTACATGTGTGTACCACCACTCCTTGGTAATATTTATTCTTACTATGTGCTATGTCATTACATATATTAATTCAGCTAATGCTTACCTAAGTATGGTAGCCTGCAGCCATAGCACTGTGGCGTCCGATCCCAACAGATCTCAGAAGCGAAGCAGGGTTGGGGGTGGTTAGTACTTGGATGGGAGACAACTTGGGAACAGCATGTGCTGTAGGCGTGGGAAAAGGACCTGGCAACCCACTTTCAAAAAATAATCAGCAATGGCAGAAAACCCTATGAATAGCAGAGAAGCACTAACAATACTTTTTTACCTGTTGTACGTAGGCTTGCTATGAGTCGGACACTGACTTGATGGCACCTAACAACAACAAGTAAGGTAGGAACTAGTATTTTTTCTACTTTGTCAATAAGGAAACTAAGATGCAGAAGATAAGTAACCTGCCCAAGTCTCCAATGCTGGAAAAGGTCTAGTCAGGATTCAAATCCAAGAAATATAACTCTATAACTTATTTCATAGCCACTATATTATAGGCAACTAATGTGGAAAATAATGTTTAAAAATCACTTATCTTTTGGCAAAATGAGCCAATTCAACAAAAATCAGCATTCAAATCAGACTGTTTCAAAGATAAAGAAAGAAAAAGGGTAGGAGTGTAGGTCAGTGGTACAGTATTTGTCTACCATGTGTGAGGTCCTGGGTTAGATCCCTAGCAACACATGGATGCAAAAGGTCCAGGCCCAGTACCATAGGCCTTTCATCTTAGAACTTGGAAGACTGAGGCAGGAGGATTGAGGCTAGCCAGGGCTACCTGTCTTACAAGTATGAAAAAGAAAGAAAGAAAGAGAGAGAGAGAGAGAGAGAGAGAGAGAGAGAGAGAGAGAGAGAGAGAGAGAGGGAAGGAAAGAAAGAAAACAAGTGAATGATTAAAGGACCAATTTTTTCAAAATTTAAAAGGGTCTGGGGGTATAGCTCAGGGGTAGAGCACTTGTCAAGCATGTGCAAGGTCCTGGGTTCAACCCCTCAGTACAGCAAACAAACAAGCAAATGAACAAATAAAAATGAAAAAGTAGGCTGGGCATGGTGGTTCACACTCCCAGTGACTCAGGAGGCTGAGTCAGGAGCATTGCAAGTTTGAGGCCAGAGGCAGCTTATATAACTTAGTGAGACCCTGACACAAAATATAAAATAAAAAATGGGCTAGGAGTGCTGCCCAATTGTAGAGCACCAGCAAAGTATGTGTGAGGCTCTGGGTTCAATGCCCATGTACGTCAAAAAAAAATTATTTTAAATAAAAAATAAGTAAATAAGCTCAACAGTGGAACATCTACCTGCCCAGCATATATGAGGCCCTAGATTCAATCCTGAATACTGAAATATAAATAAATAAATAAAGCCTAGTGATAGGTTTCTTAAAAAAAAAAAAAGTTGAGATTATGGTTAACTTTCTTCTGCCAAGCTTATAAAGAGGTTGATCTTCAAAGGAAAAGGCAATAAATGAATATAAATAAACTTACAAGGATGGTAAATACATGAATTCCTTCAGTCCTTTCTACACTGGAAAGAAAGGATTCCTAGAAAAGATCTAAAACCGACCCCATAGTATCCTCTTGTGGTCTCTAAGTCCTATTTTATTCTTCTCACAGAAAGAACAGAAAGGGCATTTTTTTCCTTTCAAAACCTGCTTTTTGCCAGGAATAATGGTGTACACCTCTAATCCCAGTCACATGGGAAGCTGAAGCAGGAGGATCACAAATCTGAAGCAAAAGATAGTTTACATAACTTAGTGAAACCCTGTCTCAAAATAAAAAAAAATTAAAAATGGGCTGGGGGGCAGCCCACTGATAGAGTACTTGCAAAGTATGTGTGAGGCCCTGGGTTCAATTCCCAAGTACCACAAAAGCAAAGAAACAAACAGAAAAACAAAATGTAGTTTTTATTGAGCCAGATGTGGTGGGACATTCTTATAATCCCAGCACTCTGGAAGCTGGGGCAAGAGGATCTCGACTTTGAGGCCAGCCTGGGCTACACAGCAAGACTAAAACAAAACAAAACAACTCAAAATTGCTTTATTGAGATATACCACATATCATATAATTCATCCATTTAAGGGTTATAATTCAGTAATTTTTAGTATGTTTGGAGTTATGCAACCATTATTACCACAATCAATTTAAAGCATTTACCACCCAAGAAAGAAAACTGGTCATAACCATTAGTGCTAATACCCCTCCTTCCTTATCCCTGCCTGATAATCAATTATCTACCTTCTGTCTCTATATATTTGCTTATGAGAAAAGGCATTCTTCACTCTTACCTCACTGGAGTCACCTATATCTGGAAAAAACCTTAAGTATTCACCTTGTTTTAAATACAAGCCTTTGGGTGAAGGTGTAGCTCAGAGGTAGAATACATGCTTAGCAAGCTAAAAGCCCTATATTGAATTCCCAGCACATTAAACACAAGATCACAAAAAAGTTTTCACTATTTCTATAAAATGGTTCAAAATCGGAGAAAAAGAATGTGTGGCCAAGTAACTATGTCACACTGAGGAATTAGTTCATCACACCGAGTTTTAGTTTTCTAAGCTATAAATGCCTGCAGCCGTCCCACTGTGGCATCTGATCTTGTCAGATCTTGGAAACTAAGCAGGTTTGGGCCTCTTTATTACTTGGATGGGCACCAGGTGCTATAGGCTTGGAAGAAGGACCTGGCAACCCACTCCCAGAAAATAATCAGCCATTGAAAACCCTATGAATAGCAGAGAAGCACTAGCAATAGTGTTTCACCTGTTATATGTACATTGCTATGAGTTGGATACTGACTTGATAGCACCTAACAACAACAACAAACCGTAAATTGTAACAATGTATGACTCCAATTTTTTGTTTTCAGTGCTGGGATTGAGCCCAGGGCCTTGCACTAAGCTACTTCCCAAACACTAAATATTTTACATTTTGATGTGTTCATTATGTTGTTCTAATTCAAAAAGGTAGAAGGATTTTGGATGTTTTCACTACAAACAAATGATAAGTATTTGAAGAGATACATTTAGCTGGATTTAGATATTATACAATGTATACATGTATCCTAACATCGCATGGGATTTGTTTTCTGGTCTTTTATTTTGTTTGAGACAGGGTCTTGCTATGTAGTCCAGACCGGCCTTTAATTTGTAATCCTCCTGCCTAAACCTCTGGAGTGCTGGGGCAAGAGGATCTCTTACAGGTATATCTCATCATGCCCAGTCACACAAGAATTTTTTAATGAGATAACTAGACATGCAATCTCCCAAAATATTAAATCCCTCTCTAATGAGAATGTATTTAGGTAAATATTTTGTTTACATCTGAGAGTTTCAATAAATGTCTAAATTTTAAATATTTACCTAGTCTTCTTGTAGTATCTTATGCATCCTCGAATCATAACTAGTGTTTGATTTTTTTTTCTTGCCGTACTGGGAGGTTGAAACCAGGACCTCACACATGCTTTGCAAGCACTCCACCACTGAGGTGTATATCCCCAGACCATTTTTTATTCTCGGAGACAGGGTCTTGCTAAATTACGTAAGCTGCTGCTGGTCTCAAACTTGCAATCCTCCTGCCTCTGCCTCCAAAGTCACTGGGATTACAGGTGTGCATTACCACGTGTAATCCCAGTGATTTTTTGAGATAATGAAAATTTCTATTAAAAACCCAATATCAACATAAAATCTAAGGAAAATCTGCACAGGAAAAATTAATACAAAATTATATTCCCATTATATAAAATTAGGCTAAAACCCAAGTAAGATGCAAACTATCTCTAGGGAATGGGTAACAAACTTGTAAAGTTAACAGGATATTGCCAGTACCATAAAAAGAAGAAAAAAGTGTTGTCGATAAGGGATAAAGGTAAGTTGTTGTTGTTGTTAGGTGCCGTCGAGTCGGTATCCGACTCATAGCAACCCTCTGTACAACAGGGGAAACACTATTGTTAGTGCTTCTCTGCTGTTCATAGGGTTTTCAATGGCAGATTGATTTTTGGGAGGGGGTTGCCAGGTCCTTCTCCCAAGCCTACAGCTTCTGGTGTTCCCAGGCGGTCTCCCATCCAGGTACTAACCAAGCCCAACCCTGTTTAGCTTCCGAGATCTGACGGGATTGGATGCCACAAGGCTACAGCTGCAGGCTCTAAAGGTAAGAGATAACCCTAAATGATATATTTTGCTATAGTGTATTTAGATCTCCATGGTAAGACCACTTAAAAAATTTTTATTGGCAATTTTTAATATACAATTTAATGGGTCTCATCATGACATTTCTATATATGCATTTCACCCTATGAATAGCAGAGAAGCACTGACATAGTGCCGGGCATGGCACAGTGTCGGGTAGTGTTTTGTCTGTTGTACATAGGGTCGCTGTGAGTAGGCCACCAACTCAACGGCACCTAAAAACAACAATAACCCTGCATGCATTTCATTGCACATTGCTCACATTTACTTCCCCCCTTACTCTCTCATGACCCACTCCCCATTCCCTTTCTACTTATACATCTTTTTTTTTTTTTTTTTTTTAGTATATCTATCTTTATATGTACATCCTGATTTTTGCCTTAGGGGCAACGTATGTGATATTTCCTTTCTTTTCTCCCCTTACCCTTTCTTCTTGTCCCCTCCCCCTTTTAAGACTATTTTTAATAATACCAAATAGCTATTTTTTTCCTTGAAGGTTGCTGCATTTACATGATCTTCATTATCTCCATCAACTTACAATATACAAGAACAATTTTTTGTTGTTGTTGTGTTGTTTTTTTAAGACAGGATCTTGCTATTTAGTCCATCCTATGCTATTTAGCTCAGTTGGTAGAGCGTTGTGCTGCAGTCTCTGAGGTCCCAAGTTCAATTCCCAGCACAGCAAAAATGGGAGAAGTGCCTGGCAATCCACTCCCAAGGCAATCCCGAACCATCCACCCACTGAAAACCCTATGAGGGTCACTATGAGTCAGATACCGACTCCACGGCACCTAACAACAACAACAACAACGCTATCCTGGAATGCGCTATGTAGTCCAGGCTGGCCTTGAGTTTGTAATCCATTTGCTTCAGCCTCCTGAGTGACTGGATTACAAGTATGTGCCATCACATCTGGGACAAATTTTTCTTAATTAAAGAAAACTCAGCTGGCATGGTGGCACACACCTGTAATACCAGCACTCAGGAACCTGAGGCAGGAAGACTGATACAGTTCGAGGCTAGCCAGGTTTACAAGGTTGAGTTTTGGGCCCTGGGCTACATAGGGAGACAGTGTCCAAAAAAAATCAAAACAAATAAACACCTCAATTCCACAGCCAACTTCGCATTTAGTAAGTAGATATACTATAAGACACTATAAGCATTCCCGCTAAAAATTAGGAGAATCAATTGAAGAAAATTATTGCAGTGACTAGGTACAAAATTATCAAGCAGAAATCAATAGTCTGATAGCAATTAAGATGGCAGAATGATGCCACATGACTGTAATCCTGGGAGGCTGAGGCAAGATAATCAAGAGTTCAAGATCAGCCTGGGTCCTATCTCAAAAAACCCAAAAAACAAAAAAGCAGAATGGTCACATACAACTTACTCCTTTCTAAAACTCCCCTAACTAACAGTAAAGTTCTACTTATTAGGAAAGAAAAAATAAGACACAAAAAGCAACAAAAGCTTATAAGCTGAATTCTACATCTTGACACTCTGTCCTTAAAGAAGTGTGGCTGGGAAGTACTGTATAACAAAGTAAGTGCAGGGCTAGGGGTAAATTTCAGTGATAAGAATGCTAGAGACACTGGGTTCATGGGGATGAGGGAACCTCAAAAAATGCAATTAAGTTTGGTAGGGAGCAACAAAGGCAAAGGGAAGGCTGGAATACTATTACAGGAAGATTGGGAGATAAATAATCACAGTGTGTTTTTATGAGCAATAGAAAACTGATCAATGTTGAAAGTATAAAATAGGTAAGACTGAAAAGACGATAGAATCTCCAAATAACAAAGGTAGAAGCAGGACTCGTCTCCCCCAAAAAATAATCATTGGTGTTAAAACTAGCAATTCATTAACAGAACAAATGACAGAGAACTGGGTATGTGTACTGTACCAAAATGAACACACAAGAGTACTTTCTGATAGCAAAGGAAAAAGCCTGTTATCCATAAGAAAGGGATCAGGTAGTTACTATATCAGGGTATATAAATAAGTCTTCCTCAAACATATGTCATATGACAAAGGCATTTTTAAAAAAATCCTTCTGTTCCTCAACATTATAATAACAGGCTATCCAGTATTTTTTATGATGTGCTTTTATTTAACTTATTTTAATAAATATATTTTAGTAGCTTCAAAAAAAGTCCAACAGAAAGGAAAAATCCATCCATTGGAAAGGAAGACAAAAAAAAAAGTTAAATGAAAAACATTTTATGAAATGAAGCTAACTTAGTTCTATTTTGAACTCTAGAAAGTAGCTGTAGTCTACGTTCCAGCACGTACTTCCAGAGCCTTCCCAGGGATTATCTTGATTTGACTCTGGGAACAGAGGACACTCCAGCAATTACTCTTTCCCTTCAACATAACAGAAAGGCAAACTTTACAGGAAGAAGACCTCACAGAGTATTAATCAGGGAAAACAGGGTAAAATAACTCACAACGGAGATGTTTTCCTTCTTAATTTGTCAGTGCTTCACGAGATTGGGCTGAAGGTGTTTCCTGGTCCTAGAATAGCATAAAAAATGATTTAGTTACACCAACCTGGAGGCAATCCCAACTCCTCAACACCAGAAGAAGGGAGTCAAGGAATACAGACAGATCAAGAAGTATCTGCACTATTCTAGCAGCCTCCCTAATAATGGATAGAAATCACCTTTTCTTTTTTTGCTTTTTTGTAGCCCAGGCTGGCTTTGAACGTTCGGCAATCTTCCTGCCTCTACTTCCCAGTGCGGGGATTACAGGTATACGCCAACCATGCCCTGCAGAAACCTATAGGAAGCAGGGCGCAGTGGCTCACGCTTGTCATCCCAGCAACTCTGGAGGCTGAGGCAGGAGGATCGTAAATACAAGACGCGAGGCAGCCTGTGTAATTTAGACCAGGTCTCAAAATAAAAAGTAAAAAAAACGGGCTGGAGTTGCAGCTTAGTGGTAGACCGCTTGCAAACCATGCGCGAGATCCTGGATTCAACCACCCACTACTTGTTGTTGTTGTTAGGTGCCGTTGAGTCGGTATCTGACTCATAGCAACCCTTATAGGGTTTTCAATGGGTGAATGTTTCGGGATTGCCTTGGGAGTGGATTGCCAGGCCCTTCTCCCATGTTTGCGGTGCTGGGAATTGAACTCGGGACCTCAGAGACTGCAGCCCAGAGCTCTACCCACTGAGCTAAATCCCAGCCCACCCACTACTTAGGGAGGAAAAATTCTATAAGAGCCGAAACATCCAGTCAAAGCTGTTTCTTCAAACTGCAGCAATGGAGTGGGTATTGGAGTGAGCGGCGCGGAGGGCGCCGGGCCTGTGCCGGGCGGGGCGGGGAAGGCAAACATTGTCTCGATGCCCATCAGGGATTCCAATGCTCCCAGACTTGGCACCGCGCGTCCTCCTCGCCACTAGAGCACCCACACGTTGGTGGGGGTGGCTCACGTCACCGCCTGGCACGATTTGACGCAGCCAGCGGCGCTGGGCCCGATTCGTACCCCGCCGCAGCACTGGCTCCTCCAGGTCAGCCCAAATAGACTAAAAGCTGCGCGGCGCCCGGTAGAAGGGTTGAAGGAGGGGTCCTGGCAAGGTACAACTGGCCCCCTCACCACTCAAAACTTGGGGACCCCAGCGATCCCAAGAGCAGGAGAGCCAAGTGGGTCTCTCGCTGGCACCTCTGCAGCAAAGAAAGGAAACACCTCGCTACCTCCCGGCCGCCCCGAGACTCCCGCGCCGGGTGTTCGCCTCACACGGCCCGCCGAGCCGCGCCCGCACTCTCCTAGCCTTCGAGCCCTGCGCCAAGGCGCCCCTAACAGGTGCGCGGCACCGAGCGCCCTCAAGGCCCAGACAGCGGCCACTCCGCAGGCAGTAGAGCCCGAGTCAGTGGGAGGATCTAGAGGCTGCCCTCACCTATCTCCGCCTCCGGCAACTGCGCTGCTCCCAGCCACCCCGACTCTCGGCGGCGCTGGACTGCGAAGACGGCGAGGAGAAGCCTCACCCGGTGCCGGCTGCGGCTCCGCGGAACGAAACTTCCCCTCCCGTATCCTACCCCTCCACTGCAACAAACACAACTCCACTCGATCTAGTCAGGGCTCTAGAACCAGTGAGGAGGTGGTGGAGGCGTCTGCGCCGCTGAGCCCAGGGACGCCCCGCCCTACGCGCGCCTATTGGCTGGTGGCGGGGCAGGCCGCCACGAGCACGACCATTGGCTGCCTAGGCCTTCTTTTAGGACCGTCGGCGGGGTAGTCCAAACGGCTGTTGGTCAGATGCGGGCCACGCCTCTGACCCGGCTTTCCCCTTTGCTTTTCGCCAGGCCTCACAGGGACTAGTCGCTCGCTTCCAGTCGTGTCGATCCCTCTGACCGTCCCCCCGCTCCCACCCACTGGGTCGGCCGGGGTCAGAATCCCGAGTTGCATGGCTTGCAGCGCTGCACCGGCCACGGGCGGCTCTGGGTCGGGAGCTTTTCGGGCCCCGGACCTCCTGAGCCCTGGAGGTGGTGCCGCGGCCCGCAACAACTCTGAGGAGAGAGGCAGCCTAGATGTCCCAGCGTGCTCCCCGTGCAGTCCTTGGACACCTCGCAGGAGGAGCGAGGCCGTGGGGCGGCCGCGGCTGACTCGGATGTTGGGGCGCCCAGAGGGCCGCCGAGGCGCTCCCACCCTCGCCTCGTCCCCGTGGGGAACAGGCCCGCACCTCCCGCCATGGCTGCAGCAGGCGGGGACGCCGTCCTCCATCTTGTCGGAACCGCAGAGGGGAACTAGGGACTCCCTCTGAACCAGACCCGAGGGACCCCGGCTGGCGCTGCCGTAGGGCCGAGGAACGGCGCCCTTCCGGCATGCGCGTCCGGGGACGCGGGGGACAGCTACGGCGGCGGGATGCGGACCCGCTCCCGTCTCCCCCCAGCAAGATGGAGGGAGTCTCGGACGCCCCGGCGTGGGGTTCGCGCCCACTGAGGGCCCAGACGCCCCGCGCGCCCTCCGGCGCCACCGTCGCTGGCTCTGAGCTCGGGCGCTGCTCCACTCTGTCTTCGCGCGTCTCAGGCTTTGGCGGTGAAGGTGGCGAAGCAGCTGCCCCTATCCCCTTCGCCTGGCCCGCCCTCTTGGCCCGCGTCGGGAGCCTGGGCCACCTCCGCTAAATCTTTTGTTCCTTGTCTACACCTGCTTCCTGGGCTCACGTCAGGGTGCCACCCTCAGGACCTTAGTGCTGAGCAGAGTGGTGCCCTGCGTCCCGCCCTGGCGGTGGCAGGTGGGATTAGGGGCGAGGCAGCTGGGTTGGATCGGAAATTGGTGGAATGCCAAAGACCCATGTTTGCCAATATCAGAGGGTGTTAAAAAATATATATGCATTTTAAGAAAGAAAAAACAATTGTAATACTCGATATATAACAATAACAAAAGATGAGGACAAGTTACGTTTGGCTTCTGCAATTGTGAGAAGTGCTCAAAGTAGTTACCCCAGCAGAAGCAGAACTTGTTACTGTTATGAGGCCTCCAGGATTTTCCCTTGTGCTGGTCACACATAGTACCATGTCTTAAGCTTATCACAAATTCGTACAATTGTTAGGGGTGTTGGAGGTTCTGGTGCATAGTCAAATCGCTCTTGTCTTCCACTGTTGTTGTTGTTGTTGTTGTTAGGTGCCATCGAGTCGGTATCCGACTCATAGCGACCCTCATGGGGTTTTCAATGGCTGACTGTTTCGGGATTACCTTGGGAGTGGATTGCCAGGCCCTTCTCCCACTTTTGCGGTGCTGGGAATTGAACTCGGGACCTCAGAGACTGCAGCGCAGCGCTCTACCCACGGAGCTAAATCCCAGCCCCTTGTCTTCCACAGCGGTCTCGAATTTCAAATACCACTTCAGAATAGCCTTGTGCTGTTCTAATGACAACCACACTTCTGCCATTTTTTTGACTATCCTGTTTCAGGACGGCACTAGCATTGATTTAATTACTGCTATTTTTTGAGTACATGTCATACTACACATTGTTACAGTAATTCAACGTCAAATTCAATATGGAAAAATAATAGATACCATCGCTTAAAATGTATATACATTTTTTTTGGCATCCCTGGCAAATAACGTCATTAAGAAGAAATTGATCCCCAGTTTGCCATGGTGGTACATTCCTGTACTCCCAGCACTAGGGAGACTGAGGCAGGAGGATCTTGCCTTCTAGGACAGTCTGGGATACATAGTGAGACCCTGCCTCCATAAACTAAAAACAAGCAAACAAAAAATGGATCCTGTTTTTTGTTTTCAAGGGTATGGTAAAGATGCAGATTTATTCAGTGACAATCAGATAAATCACCTGAGGCATGCTTGTTGATGGGTTGATGAGTGAGAGTATTGGGTGAGGCTTTGTGTGTTACACAATTCTGTATTCATAGATATTCTCAATATCACCAACATTTTTTAAGTCCTCAGTAATTGGAAATACGTGTATTAAACATAATGGGAACATTTTAATGACTGCTGAAGAGGCTTTTATTTTGAGACGGGATCTCTTAAGTGGCACAGGCTGCTTCTGGCCTGGAATTTACAATGCGCCTGCCTCGGCCTCCTATGTCCCTGGGATTACAGACATGTGCCACTACACCCAGCTCTAGATTTTTTTTTCCCTCCGGTACTGGTGGTTGAACGCAGGGCCTCGCGCTTGACATGCTTTGCACTTGCTGGACCACTGAGCTGCACCCCCAGCCCAGTACTTTTTGAGACAGGGTCTAGCTAAATTACACAAACTGCCTCTGGTCTCGAACTTTCAATCCTGCCTCTGCCTCTGGAGTGGCTGGGATTACAGGCATGTGCCATGGTGCCTGGCTCAGCTCTAGATTCTTATTTGGTATGCTGCTAACTACAAATCCTTGACTGCATCTTACTCAACCTCACTTCCTATTTTGTAATTTAGGCATTGTAAAAGGAAAAAAAAGTGAAATTGTTAAGTAACAACAAAACAAAATTATTTGACTCTTCATAATTAAGAGTGCACAGTTAATGTAAAGGCAGTGTGGTATTGTGGTCAACTGTGCACAATCTGTGAAGCCAGGTGACCTGACTATGCATCTTAACTTTATTACCAGCTAAAGAGTTCCCTGGGGGCTAGGATTTAGCTCAGTGGGTAGAGCACTGCGCTGCAGTCTCTGAGGCCCGGAGTTCAATTCCCAGCACCCCAAAAATGGGAGAAGGGCCTGGCAATTCACTCCCAAGGCAATCCCGAAGCACTCAGCCATTGAAAACCCTATGAGGGTCACTATGAGTTGGATACCGACTCGACGGCACCTAACAACAACAAAGAGTTCCCTAACTTCTATGAAAAATACAAATGTTTATAATGTTATTTTTATATTATATGATAAGCAATAATACATTAATTTGAAGCTAACATTATTATTATTATTTTATTTATTTTTTTTTTTTGGTGGTACTAAGGGTTGAACCTAGGGCCTTGTGCATGCTTTGTAAGTGTTCTACCATTGACCTGCATCCTCACCAGATCAGTTACAGAGAGCAACTGGAACCATGGATCTGGAGTAAACTCCAAAAGAGGGAGCCACTTCCAAAAAGCTAAGTCACACCTCCCAGAGTTCTATAGCCTTCACGAACAATGCCACCACCTGGAGACCAAATATTCAAGCACATGACCTTTAGAGAGACATTTTAGTTTCAAATCATAACAGATATATACAAAATTATACTATTAACAAATAGAAAAAATATATACTGTTCTGCATAAAAATATTTACAAAAATTGATCATGATGGCTATAAAGTGATCCTCAATGAATTCTAAAAATTATACACCGTGTCATACAGATCTTATTCTGTGATCATAATTCAATAATATTTAAACTTCAAGCGCCTGGCAGCGTAGCACATGCCTGTAATGCCAGTGACTTGGGAAGCAGAGGCAGGAGGATGACAAGTTCGAGGCCAGAGGCAGCCTGCATGACTGAGGGAGACCCTGTCTCCTGATAAAAAGTAGAAAATGGGCTGGGGGTGCCCCACAGTGGTAGAGCACTTGGCGACACAGGCAAAAATATAGAAAAATACATAAAATTTACACTTTGGCGCAGACATTCACTTCTAAGAGTCTATCTTAAAGATATACTACCAAAAATATTAAATAAATTATGCACAAGATTATTCAATTATAGATTTATTTGAAATAGTAAGAAAAATGGCAATAACTCAAGAGCCAATCAATAGGGACTCAGTTTTTAAAATTATATTACATCTATATAGTAGAATGGGGCTGGGATTTAGCTCAGTTGGTAGAGCGCTGCGCTGCAGTCTCTGAGGTCCTGAGTTCGATTCTCAGCACCACAAAAATGGGAGAAGGGCCTGGCAATCCACTCCCAAGGCAATCCCGAAACAGTCAGCCATTGAAAACCCTATGAGGGTTGCTATGAGTTGGATACCAACTCGACAGCACCTAACAACAACAACACTATATAGTAGAATATTATGCAGCTACACCTCTGTGGCATCCAATCCTGTCAGATCTCAGAAGCCAACCAGGCACGGGCCTGGTTAGTACTTGGATGGAAGACCACCTGGGAACACCAGGTGGTGTCGGCTTGGGAGGACCTGGCAACCCACTCCCAAAGATCAGTCTGCCTTTGAAAACCCTATGAAAAGCAGAGAAGCACTGACAATAGTGTTTTGCCTGTTTACATAGGGTTGCTATGAGTCTGATACCAACTTGATGGCACCTAACAACAGAAAAAAATGAGGAGGATGTTTACATGCAGTTGTGGAGTAATGTCCAGTATCTACTGACCGATAGATGAAATGCAGTACATATGTGCAATGCAGAGATTCAAACATAATGGTAAAAAGAAAAAAAACTGAACAAAACACAAAAATAAGAAAAAAATAAGAAAGAAGTAAACGTATACTCTAATAAATTTGAAAATGTTAAGAAATTGAAAAAGACAAATATAAAATGCCAAAATTAGAAAAAGAAACTAGAGTTTCATCTGACTAATAAGGAAGAATGATATTAGTTGTTCATACCAATGTTTACACAGTATTTTTTGATTACCTTTTATGTAAGGTGGGAATAGAACACACACACACACACACACACACACACACACACACACACACACAGAGTGTTATGTTTTGTGTGTCCATGCACACTCTATGTATGCAGTGCTGGGAATTAAGCCCAGGGCCTTTTTTTTTTTTTTTTTTTTCCAGTACTGCGGATCGAACCCAGGGCCTCACGCTTGCATGTTCTGCATGTGCTGGACCACTGAGCTGCACCCTCAGCCCATTTTTTATACTTTTTGAGTCAGGGTCTCGCTAAGTTACACAGACTGCCTGTGGTCTCAAACTTGCCATCCTCCACCTCCACCTCTGCCTCCTGAGCCGCTGGGATTGATTACAGGCGTGTGCCACCGTGCCCACCTCAAGCCCAGGACTTTAAGTACACTAGGCAATTTACCACTGAGTTCCATCCACAGCCTGTGCATTCCTGTTTGCTCAAGCTTGCAAACAGAAACACAGGAGGGATAAATCAGAAAATTAATAATAGGGATGGATTTCTAGGGGATAGAGGTGCAACAGGGTAAGGGGGAGAGAAGTAGGGGAGACTTCTTTGCATCTATTTTCATGTGTAGGTTGGACTTTGGAAGTATGATTATATGTCAAAAATAAGTAATTACAATATATGTGAACTGATAACAAATGGAAACTTTACAAATTAGTATCATAAACATGAAAAAAACCTGTTTCTAATTATTTAAAATTATATAAAAATCCATTATTTGCACTACATATACTTAGAACATATCCTGAAGACAAAACAACAAAGAAAAATTTTCTCTTTCTGCCAGGCATGGTGGCTCACACCTGTAATCCCAGCAATTTGGGAGGCAGAGGCAGGAGGACCACACGTTTGAGGCCAGAAGCAGCCTGTGTAATTTAGCAAGACCCCGTGTCAAAATAAAAAATAAAAAATGGGCTGAGGGTGCAGCCCAGTGGTAGCACACTTGTAAAGTGTGTAGAGGTCCTGGGTTCAACACCCAAGTACCATAAAAAGAAAAAAATTGCTTTTTTTTCTGGTATGTTTGAGGTTTCAAGCTTCTTTTTCTTTTTCTTCTTTTTTGTTCACAGTACTGGGGGGTTAAACTCAGGGTCTTGGACATGCTAGGTAAGTGCTCTACCATGGAACTGCAACCCAGCCCCCTTTTCTTTTCTTTCTTTCTTTCTTTCTTTTTTTTTTTTTTTTAGACAGGGTCTCACTAAGTTGTATAGGCAGCTTCTGGCCTCAAACTTTTGATCCTCCTGCCTCAGCCTCCCAAATCTCTAAGATTATGGGCATATGCCACAGCACTGGCCTTTTCTAGTTTTTTGAGATAGAATGGCACAGCAATTTTACTATAACCACTAATATTCACAGAATAATTTGGGGCTAGGTTAGCAGAATTTGCACTGTGACATTCCTATTCACACAGGCATAAGTGTTTATCCAAATTCAAATGTTAAAAACAGTGTTACTTAAGAAATTGCCCAAACAAAGGTAACTACACTCTGTAGGTTACCATTCTTGAACAATTTTTGCTGCTTGTTCTTGTTGTTAGGTGCCCTCAAGTCGTGTCTGAGTCATAGTGACCCTCACAGGGTCAATGGCTCATTGTTCTTTTTTGGGGATTGCCTTGGGAGTGGATTGCCATGTCCTTCCTTCTCTGTTGGGGATTTTTAAAATTATATTTCTCAACTAGGGCCCCTCATGACAGCCTGAGGGGCTGACCCCTAGTTGACCCCAGGGCTCATCCCACTCACTCACCCTAGCCCCTCCCATCAAGTGAGCAAAGATGGCCCCCGGCCAGCTTGACCTGCCCTAACTACCCTAATTTTGATTGGCTCCCCTCACCACTTTCAGGTAATAACTGTCCCCACCTGGCAGGTATGTCAGTTTACCCGCTGTACCTGTCAGGTGTGTACCCTGATTGGCTGAACACCATCATGTGACCCTTCCAGGACCCTATAAAAGCAGGGCTCCTGGACCCCATCCTTATCCTTTGAAGACCCACTGATCCTGACCTCTCTGACCGTCTCCTGAACCTCATCACCTGGACCAGCGCTCCCTACTCCAGCAAGACCATCTAGCAAGCCGGCGAGATCAAGGCCAGCGGCCCCGAAGAGCCGAAGGCATCTAGCAAGCCACGAAGAGCCTCCCAATTCCTCCCATCCTTGGGAAGGAGGGAGGTAAAGAAGGCGAGCCGCGAGAGTCGAGAACATCAGACCTCCACGAACACCAATGGCTGTGGCTGTGCCTTTAAGGCTGAGCTGTACCAGCACTTAGCCTGCAGCATTCCTTGCTGCAGACCTAGAGCCAGCACTTAAAGGGATAGAGCTCTGCTCTATAGGGGCTGCTTGCTCCTTGCTCTCCATCACGGGAGCACCCCAATAAACCTTGCCTACCCTTGTTTAACCACCAGAAGGTCTCCCGAGGTCCTTCTTTCCCGACATCGACCACATTGTTATGTTGAGGGTTTGGCCCTAATCTTAGCCGGGCTAGAGCTCAAACCCCAACACTTCTCCTATTTTTGCAGTGCTGGGGATTGAATTCAGGACCTCAGAGATTGCAGAGTGTCACTCTACCAAATGAGCTAAATCCCAGCCCTCTTGCTGCTTAGTCACGTGCAAAAATACATGACAGTACAATGGAACTGCCATAGTTTGGATGTAGTTCAAATGTTTTCAAGGGCCTACTGTGATGACAGTCTTTGTCCATACTGTGACTCTCCTGGAAGGTGGTGGAACCTCTCAGGGATGGGGCCTAGTGGGAGATCCTTTGGCCCCTGGTGCATTGCCCTCTGAAAGAATGTGGGGCCCTGGTCTCTGAATTCCTCTTTGGCCATGTGAGCTCATCCACACCCAGGCTCCCCAACGGGTGCTTCCCACCAGCACCTTCCCAGACACTTACCCAATGCCCCACTCACCCTTGGGCTTTGAACATCCTAACCATGAGGTAAATACACCTTTTGTTGTTGTTGTTAGGTGCTGTTGAGTCGGTATCCGACTCATAGCGACCCTCTGTACAGCAGGGGAAACACTATTGTCAGTGCTTCTCTGCTGTTCATAGGGTTTTCAATGGCAGATTGATTTTTGGGAGAGGGTTGCCAGGTCCTTCTCCCAAGCCAACAGCTTCTGGTGTTCCCAGGCGGTCTCCCATCCAGGTACTAACCAGGCCCGACCCTGTTTAGCTTCCAAGATCTGACGGGATCCGATACCATAGGGCTACGGCTGCAGGCAAATACACCTTTACTCATTAGTAATTTTTTTTTCTGCCATAGATGGAAAGACAACATTCAGCATTTGGACCCTAGAAACTCATTTTTCTAATTAATAAAAGCAAAATAATTTTTTTCTTCTTTTCTGAGACAGTCTCACTCTGCAGCCCAGGCTAGCCTGGAATTTACCGTGTAATGTAGCCCAGGCTGGCCTCAAGCTTGTGATCCCCCTGCCTCAGCCTCCCAAGTACTGGTATTATAGGTATGCACCACAACAACTGGCTTTTTTTTTTTTTTTTTTTTTTTTTTTTTTTTTTTTTTTTTTGGTACTGGAGGTTGAACCCAGGGCCTCGCACTTGCATGCTTCACAAGTCCTGAACCACTGAGCTGCACTCCAAGCCCATTTTTTCACTTTTTTGAGACAGGTTCTCGCTAAGTTACACATACTGCCTCTGGTCTCGAACTTGCGATCCTCCTGCTTCCACCTCCCAAACCGCCTGGATTACAGACGTGTGCCACGGCACCCCGCACAACAACTGGCTTTTTTAAAAAATAGAATTAGCAAATTAGTAATATAATAGAAAAGAAACCATGAATTCAATTATGATAAAGTATGAATTGTCGGCTAATGTTAGAATTTAAAGATGCTTAGGGACGGATTAAGCTGGGGTTACAACTCAATGGCAGAGCCTTTGCCTAGCATGTGCAAGGCCTTGGTTCATCCCTAGCACTGAAAAAAAAAAAAAATCAAGAGTTTAAAGAAATAAAAGCGGTAAATAAAATTTAAAGGATCAAGAAGCTTAAAGAAATAAAATGGTAGGCCGGGCATGGTGACGCACACTTGTAATCCCAGCGGCTCGAGAGGCAGAGGCGGGAGGATCGCAAGTTCGAGACCAGAGGCAGTCTGTGTAATTTAGCAAGACCCTGTCTCAAAAAGTAAAAAAATGGGCTGAGGTGCAGCTCAGCGGTCCAGCACTTGCAGAGCATGCAGGCGCGAGGTCCTGGGTTCAACCCCCAGTACGGCAAAAAAAAAAATAATAATAATAAAAAAATAAAAATAAAATGGTAAACGAAATTAACCTATTGAATTTTACTAAGAAAAAAATGTGGTAGATTCCTGAATTTTCTTACTGTTTCTTTAAGAGGCTCCATCAGGCTGGGCACAGTGGCTCATGCCTGTGATTCCAGGGACTCTGGAGGCAGAGACAGGAGGATTGCAGGTTTGAGGCCAGAAGCAGCTCACATAACTTAGTGAGACCCTGTCTGAAGATAAAAAATATAAAAGAAGCTGAGGTTGCAGCTCAGTGGTGTAGCACTTGCAAAATACGGGCAAGGCACCACAGCGCATGGCACTCCCCCCCCCCGCCCCATTTTTGAAAAAAAAAATAGAAACAAAAACAAAGGCTCCGTTATAAAATCAAGCTGTAAAATTATTATCATTACTCTTATTAATTAATTTATTTATTTTGGATTTTTGAGACAGGATCTATGTAGCTCAGGCTGGCCTTGAATTCACTATGTAACCCAGTCTGGCCTTGAACTCATGATACTCCTGCCTCAGCCTCCAAAAATGTGAATTGTAAAATTACTTTAAAAATGTAATACATAGCCAGGTGCTGTAGTGCACGCTTATAATCCCAGCATTTTGAGAGGCTCAGGCCGGAAGATCGCAAGTTTGAGGCCAGAGGCAGCCTGTGCAGCTTAGAGAGACCCTGTATCAAAATAAAATATTAAAAAAGAGGTGGGGAATACAGCTCAGTGGTGGAACACTCTGGTTTCAATCTCCTGGCACTGAAAAAAAATAAGTAATATATAAAATGTAAGATGAATCTTTAGTAAGCCTCAGGAAATTCTTGTTAGAAATATCCTAGACTTTATAAACAAATTCCCCCTACTCACATTTTATTTTAATAAAGCTCAGGATGTAGCTCAATAGCAGAATGCTTGCCTAGCATGTCTGTGGCCCTGGATTCAATCCCCAACACCATGAAAGGAAAGAAAAAGACTAAGTAACAACTTTATATCATGTAAATAAATAAATGGGCTGCACCCCCAGCCCATTTTTTTTTTTTTTTAACTTTTTGAGACAGAGTCTTGCTAAATGACACAGACTGCCTCTGGTCCCTAACTTGAGATCCTCCTGCTTCTGCCTCCTGAGTCGGTGAGATTATAGGCATGCACCACCGTGCCTAGCTATTGTGAAGTGTTTTTAAAAGTTAAAAATCATCTTCAATTGCAGAAGTCCAACATCTCAAAATGATGCTCAACAAGTTGCAGAAAAATATATCTAGAAGCAACAAAGAATTGAAAAGAAACTACTTGTGTTTTTACCATTTTATGTTCTTATCTCTGGTATTCTCTCCTTTCTGGGTAGAAACTCATACCCTGTAGGGTGTTAGTCTTCATTCCTTCACCACCTGTAGGTTTCCATGATCACCTTCATGTGTTCTCTTCAAGTTGCCTGTGCTGCCAGAATGATGACCTTTTTATCTTATGTGGTAACATCATCTGTATTGCTGATTTTACTAAGTAGGTGGCTTCCTATCTCTGAAGTTGGTGGACAAATACAGAATTAGGGCTAATACAAAATCTTCTTTCTTGAACATAAGCAAGTGCAGCTCTGCACTTCATCCCATGTTTCCATAATGCATGCAGCAACAAAGGGAGCTCTTCTGGAGATCCCGGCTTTTCCCTGCTTTTCCTCCAGTTTGTAATCAGTCATCAATGAATTCTTTAATCATAGGGGGGAAATGTATTATGTTTTCATAAACACTGCCTGTGGTCTCAAATTATCTGTGATATCCAAGACTAAGTATTGAAATAATTGTTGAAAGTTTAGTTTAATAAAGTTTGTTTTGGTAATTGTCTTAACTCATGTGCACATTCCTTGGGTTACTCCATGTTTCTATGGTATAGGTAGCTTGCTTTTAATAGCACCATATAGGCCTAAGAACAATTTAGGCATAACTTCCTGCATCTCTTTTCTCATAGGGTAGGTACACTCCCTGGCATGTTCTTTGTGCTAGTAGAGAGAGGACTCCAGCTTCATGTCTTGCATGGTCCCCTACAAAAACATCTTAAACCCCACTCACTAGTCTTACTATTAGAGGTGATTATGGAATTGTTGCTGAACTTATTTAAAAGATTTAAAGATAAGTATGGGATTATGTTGAAGATGTGGCTCTATCATGAGTAGCCCAAACTTTTTCTTAGGTGTGTGGTAGCATTCTTCTCTTAAGCCTCTTTGTCTTTCTCTCAAAATTCATGCTTAAAACTATATTAAAATCTTTTTCTTAAAAAACTTCAACTTTGCTTCATCCTGAAATTCTTTGCTTCATACTGATTTATCCTGGAATTCTTTTCTGCTGAATATGTCAAGAATCCCAAGCTGGGCATCCTGACCCATACCTGTAATCCCAGCGACTGGGGAGGTGGAGGCAGGAGGATTTTGAGAGGCAGCCTGTACAATTTTGCAAGACCCTGTCTCAAAATAAAAATATAAAAATAGGGCTGAGGGTGCAGCTCAGTGTTAGAGTACTTGCAAAGTATGTGCAAGGCCCTGGGTTCACCCCCCTACTACTGTAAGAAAAAAAACAAAGAAGGAAAGAAAGAAAGAAAGAAAGAAAGAAAGAAAGAAAGAAAGAAAGAAAGAAACTCAAATAGCAAATATGGAAGAAATGCCAGAATTAAAATCAAAACCATGTTCTTTGAAAGAATTAATAACATAGACTTCTGGCAAGACTACTAAGAGGGAAGAGAAAAAATAAAGATAACATATAAAGGAAGAAAAAATAAAAATAACTAAAATCATCATCATTTGGTAAATTTTAATTAAATCATTAAGTTCCCCCCAAAAGTGGAATAAAACTATTAAACACATGAAAAAATGTTCAATATCCCTAGCCATTAGGGAAATGCAAATCAAAACAACTCTGAGATTCTACCTTACTCCAGTAAGAATAGCTAAGATCAATAAAACATAACAACAGATGCTGGTGTGGTTGTGGAGAAAAGGGAACCCTCTTACACTGCTGGTGGAATTGTAAATTGGTTCAACCACTTTGGAAATCAATATGGAGACACCTCAGAAAACTAAAAATAGATCTACTATAAGACCCGGTTATACCACTACTGGGAATACACCCAAAGGGAGATGAGTCATCATACCCCAGAGACACCTGCATCTCCATGTTCAATGCAGTACTTTTCACAATAGTGAGGATATGGAATCAACCAAAGTGGCTATCAACAGAAGAACGGATAAAAAAATTATGGTATATATACACAATGGAATACTACTCAGCAATTTCAAAAAATGAAATAATGGCATTTGCAGGAAAATGGATGGAATTGGAGAAAATTATCTTAAGTGAACAAACACAAGCCCAAAAGAGAAATACCATATATTCTCACTAATATGTGGGAGCTGAACCAAACTTAAAAGAAGGAAAAAACATTATAAATAAATTGGAACATAATAAAAAGTTCATGTAAACTTAGCATAGAAGGGACAATTTAAGGAGTGCAAAGAAGAAGGGAGGGATCTAGCAAAAGGAATTGATGATGGGAGAAGATAGGAGGGGGAGGAGGGCCAGTGAGGTGGGAGGAAGCGGGGAGAAGTCAACCTCAATGTAAACAGCTCAACTTTATTAGTATGGGAAATAGTAATAATAATACCAATAATTCCAAAGTATGGTAATAATGCACACAGACAAGATCACTCGTGTAATACTGCTGAGAATGTAAAAAGATAGATCAGTATAGAAAAAAGTTTAGACTTAAATCAAAATCAGGATGCACATAAATAGATAAATATTCATACAAAAAGATAAGTAGAAAGGAGATCATTGGTGCAGGGTGGGGAAGGGGTAACAGGGTCATGAGAGGGTAAGGGGGAGGTTATGTGAGAAATGTACAATGAAATGCATGTATGGAAATGAAGTACATGTCAGAGTTTAAGTTGTACATTAAACCTTTCCAATAAAAAAGAAAGAGAATCATTAAAAAAAGATTGGAAATGTTTTTATTGGTGAAAAGTTTTCCATTGTATGCATATTATGACTATATTAGTTATTATCTATTCTCTCATTGATGGACGTGAGATGTTATAGTTTTCTGTTGTTGTTAGGTGCCGTCAAGTCAGTTTCCCACTCATAGTGACCCTACGTACAACAGGTGAAACACTATTGTCAGTGCTTCTCTGCTGTTCATAGGGTTTTCAATGGCAGATTGATTTTTGGGAGTGGGTTGCTGGGTCCATCTCCCAAGCCTACAGCCCCTGGTGTTCCCAGGCAGTCTCCCATCCAAGTACTAACCAGGGCCAATCCTGCTTAGCTTCCAAGATCTGAAGGGATCGGATGCCATAGGACTATGGCTGATACGGTGAATAAAGCTGCTATGAACATTCTTCTTAAAAAAAAAAGTTTGAGACTTTGTCGGGATCCTAGATAGGACCACTGTCATGAAAGCCTATCTGCCCCGCCTGGAGGACTAACACCTATCCTCCAGGTAAGGTGACCCTTGTCCTACATCCAGGTCCCTCTGGGTGTTGAGTGAGCCAAGATGGCCCCTGAGGTATGTTGTTGTTGTTGCTAGGTGCCGTTGAGTCGTGTCCGATTCATAGCGACCCTCATTGGGTTTTCAATGGCTGATTGCTTCGGGATTGCCTTGGGAGCGGGTTGCCACGTCCTTCTCCCGTTTCTGTGGTGCTAGGAATCAAACTCAGGACCTCAGAGACTGCAGAGCGGCACTTTACCAACTGAGCTAAATCCCAGCCAGGTTGGCAGCATCCAAATCCCCCCTGGTGCCTAATTGGTCACTCTAGATCCATCCCTGTCCCTTGATTGGCTGCTAAGCATCACCCAAATAGGACATCCTGTTCACCCCCAGATTAGCACGTCTCCCCTGATTGGTTTGCCCCCCACCCCCACATGAGCTGTGACATGATTGGCTAAGCCCCAGAGACTGTCCATTAAGGCTGTTGGGGTAGTTCTAAACTGCCTCTCAGAAGTACATATAAGAAGGGCTTGCTCAGACCACTAATCATCTATCATCCCCGTCATGAGAGATAGAAACTGAAGGAGAAGAGCCACCCTATTAGAATTTCAAGCGAGCTGAAGACAGCCTCTACTAGGCCCAGCCCAAGAGGCAGAAGTTGAGGATAGCTCCTTGGCCCATTGCCTTGGGGCAGAAGCTGAAGATAATCTCCAGACCCAGCGCTGGAGACAGAAGGGCTCCTGGTTCCTGCTGTTCCTGTCCCTGCCAGTTCCTGTGTTCCTGAGTTCCTGATCCTGTGTTCCTGATTACTTTGGTTTTCCTGTTCCTATGCAATAAAGTTCTCCAGTTCTTTACCCCTTTCAGCCTGCCTCCTGGAGGCTTTGTCTTCGCTACCGGTGATCAGACCAGTCCAGTGGGGTGACCCTGAGCCGCTGGCTGGCTGCACCCCTACAAGACTTTAAAATGGAGATGTGTCATTGATTAACTCCCTAAAAATGAGATATTATGGGGTGCTAAAAAATCACTACCTATTAAATTGTTGTTGTTGTTAGGTGTCGTGGAGTTGGTATCCGACTCATAGCAACCCTCATACGGTTTTCAGTGTCTGATTGTTTTCGGGATTGCCTTGCAAGTGGGTTGCCAGGTCCTTCTCCCAACCTATTAAATAGGGCTGAATTTTAGCTCTGGGCCCTGGGTTTGATCCCCAGCACCACCAAAATGGGAGAAGGACCTGGCAGCCCACTCCCCAAAATACAATCCTGAAACAGCCACGGAAAACCCTATGAATAGCAGGGAAGCACTGACACAGTGCCCGGCAAGGCACAGTGTCTGGGAGTGCTTCATTCTGTTGTATATAGAGTCGCTATAAGTCAGACCCGACTCATGGCACCTAACACCACCACCACCTATGAAACAATCTTGTGAAGATAGTAAGATAGTTGACACTATAAATAAATTTTCAGAGCTAATTTTTAGCTTGTACAAAATATAGAAAATATGGAGTTTGAGAGAAAAGTAACAGTATCAAAAAACAAAACCATAAATCAAAACCATACCAAACCACCACCAATAACAAAACAAACAAACAAACAAAAAACCCAAGCCAGGATATTCTATCAAGTTAGTGACCTGGATCAAAAAAGTTTATTCTTTTATTTATTTATTTATTTTTATGGTACTCAGGGGTTGAACTCAGGATGTCCCATATACTTTGCAAGTGCTCTACCACTGAGTTGTACTCCTGGCCCTTCTTTTAATTTTTTATTTAGAGTCAGGATCTCAGTAAGTTAGCAAGGCTGCCTCTGGCCTCGAACTAAATGGTTAGGATTACAGGTGTGCACCATTGTGCCCAGCTGGGAAAAATAGTTTTAAATGGGAAGCAAGATATGGTGGTACCTAGGTAATCCCAGCACTCAGGAGGCTGAGGCAGAAGAATTTCAAATTCAAGGTCAGCCTGGGCCTGGAGACATTCAAGAGATCTTGCCTTAAGGTTGGAGAAGAGCAGGTTTTGGTGGCCACACCTATGATCGCAGAAACTCTGAGGCGGAGGCAGGAGGATCGCTAGTTCCAGGCCAGAGGCAGCCTATGTAATTTAGGAGACTCTGACTCAAAATTAGAAATGTGTTGGGGGCGCAGCCCAGTGGTAGAGCACGTGCAAAGTAAGTGCAAGGCTCTGGACTCCTAAAGACTGCAAAAAAGAAATTTTTTCACAATGTAATATTAAAACTCTTTAATAAAAATAAAAAAATTAAAAGAAGATAGTTAATGCAAGTGGGACATAAAAAAACACTTTGAGATGTGTTTATCAGGAGTTCCAGAAGGAAAAATTAACATTGGAGTGAGGCAATATTGAAAAAGATAATGGTTGAGAATTTTCCAGAGTTAAAGACGCATCTCCAGATTGAAAAAACCCACTTAATTCTGAATGTTGTTGTTGTTAGGTGCCGTCGAGTCGGTATCCTACTCATAGCGACCCTCTGTACAACAGGGAAAACACTATTGTCAGTGCTTCTCTGCTATTCATAGGGTTTTCAATGGCAAATTGATTTTTTTTGGGAGAGGGTTGCCAGGTCCTTCTCCCAAGCCTACAGCTTCTGGTATTCCCAGGCGGTCTCCCATCCAGGTACTAACCAGGCCTGACCCTGCTTAGCTTCCGAGATCTGACAGGATCGGATGCCACAGGGCTACCGCTGCAGGCTAATTCTGAATAGGATAATTAAAAATAAATCCCCACCTAGAAAATCCTGGTCAAATGGCAGAATATGTCGGACAAACAGATTTTTTATTTTTATTTATTTATTTATTGATACAGGATCTTGCTACATAGCCTGGGCCTGCCTCCAACTTGTGACGCTCCTGACAAAGCCTCCCGTGTGCTGAGATGACTGGTGAGCACCACCACTCCCGGCTCAATTAGAAAATTTTTAGAGGAAAATGAAAATGCTTACGTGAAAAGCTAACTTAGAGTCAGTATAAAGGCCGCAGCTGCAGCGTGCATCCGGACCTGGGCAGCAGACCCCTGGCCTAGGGTGGACAGCACCTCTCGGCTGCCACCTCGCGGGGCCCGGAACACGCGGGAAAGCCCTCTGTCCTGCAGTCAACAGATTCAATAACTCTTCAGGCCAAAGCGTGGACAACCCCAGACCTTGCACGCAGCTCCCCCTCGTGGAGCGGCGTGCAAGAGTAGGTCGGGAAGACGCACTGGAGGGGAAAGGCTGGCCTGGTGGTTCCCGAGGCGCGGGGTGGGGTGGGGGATGCGCCCGAAGGCATAAGAGCGATGCCTGTGTGCTGTGCGCGCATGACCGCAAGGCTGAGAGCCGCAGCTGTTCAAAGCCCGTGGCCTGTGGAACCTGGTGATCACCCAGGGTAGCATCAGTGTCATTCCTGAGCTAGAAGCCCCCTCATGGCTTCCTGAAATAATAAAGGACAGAATCTGAAAGAATGCCTTTAATTCTAGTCTTGGGATCTCGGCCAAGTGTCAGGTTATCAGAATGATTTTCCGTTACTGGGTCAAAAAATTTTGTTCCTTAGCAATAGATTTGACCTATAATGTTGATTAATCTGTCATCCCCAAATACCACACTTCTTAAAAGAAGTTAATTTTCCTAAAGGAAAACTGGAGGAAAAAATGTAAAAATTTGGCTTACTATGCTTGAGTCTTTCGAATTATAATGCTGGAGACGAATATTGAATATACCATGGACTGCCAAAAGAACCAACAGATCTGTCCTAGAGGAAATGCAACGAGAGTGCTCCTTGAAAGCAAGGATAACTAGACCTCGTTTTATGTATTTTGGACATATAGTCAAGAAGGACCAATCCCTGGAGAAAGACATCGTGTTTGAGAGAGCGGCAGGTCAACGGAAAAAAAGGAAAACCCCCCACTAGTTGGATAGACACAGTGTCTGCAATAACGAGCTTAAGCATAAATAAGATCAAGTGCCTGGCACAGAATTGAGGAGTGTTTTGGTCCACTGTATATAGAGTTACTGAGTCAGACTCGACTCCATGGCACCTAACAACAACAACAGCAACAACAACAACAACAACAACAACAACATGCTTGAGTCTAAGTAGGTTCATGATCTTCATGGGCCCTGGGATAATTATTATTTAAATTTTAAGTTTATATGATATAAGTTTGTTAAATATAGTTTTGAGATGTTATATAGCTTTACTTACAGATGCAGCACTGGAGGTGTTAACATGTTTATGCCAACAGATTTGGAAAACAGCTACTTGGCCAACTGACTGGAAGAGATCCATATTTGTGCCTATTCCCAAAAAAGGGCATCCAACTGAATGTGCAACCTATCAGACAATATCATTAATATTGCACACCAGCAAAATTCTACTAAAGATCATTCAGAAACGACTGCAGCAGCATATAGACAGGGAATTACCAGAAAATCAAGCAGGATTCAGAAGAGGGCGGGGAACCAGGGACATCATTGCTGATGTCAGGTGGATATTAGCTGAAAGCAAAGAATATCAAAAAGATGTCTATCTATGTTTTATTGACTATGCAAAAGCATTTGATTGTGTGGATCATAACAAATTATGGATAACACTTCGGAAAATGGGAATACCAGAACACCTAATTGTGCTCATGAGAAATCTGTACATGAACCAGGAGGCAGTTGTTCGAATAGAACAAGGAAACACTGAGTGGTTTAAAGTTGAG
>VMDO01013762.1:0-56966 GCA_007922755.1 Pedetes capensis | reverse complement strand
AATAACACTTTTAGGCAATTAAAATATTTTTAGAATGTCATTTATTTTACCTGTGGTCTGGTTTCAAATGTTGAACCAATGCATAGGGCTTTGTTAATTACTATAAAGTATTTCCACACAAAGAAAAGAAAGTAAAGAATGCAGTCAAGTTTAAACTTGCTTATCATTTTTACAAATAAGTTCAAAATTCAAGTTTAAAATAACCTAATTTTAGAAGTTGCACAACATATAAAATCCACGCATTGAAATAATAGACACATGCAAACATGTTAATATCATTATTTCAAAGTGATTTTTTAAATTTTTCTTCCCTGTGACTTTCTGTAATTCCAAATTCTCCAAATAAATGTATATTGCTTTTACAATGAGAAAAAAACACATTAAATGTTATATGTGTGTGTGGCTTTTATTTCATACATCACTGCTTCTGTTAGAATGCTTTCTGCTATAAGGAATAGAAATATCAAACTAGAAGGGGCATTTTTCCATCTCATGTCACAGTATGTCAAGAGGCATTCAGAACTTGTTCGCTCAAGCTTTGAGTCTGCTTCTCTGCTTTTACTAGACTTTTTTTTTCCTGACTACAAGTTGGTTATTACCATTATAAGTCTCAAAGGGAGAAATAAATGGTAGTTGATTCTTCCTTACTCAAGCCTTTAGGTAACTACATGGTCTAGCCAGTACCTTCATTACAGCCTGGTGAGACCCTGGGCAAAGGACCAAGTCTAGACTAGTTACCAACAGAATCTGTGAGATAAGAAATGTGTATTGTTTTAAATCCCTAAGTTAAATCCCTAAGTTTATGGTAGTTTATTATGCAACAATAGAAATCTGATATATTTAATATGTAAATTTGTAAGGAAAAGATTTGGTCACCATCAAATCCTAGTCAAAATGCAGTCTTTCTCCTTTCAGAAATATACTCAACAATACAGTGTAGAAAAATGCAAACTCACATTTTTTTGATTGGAAATATAATCGAACTAATTTATCAGAATTCCTATGTCTGTACAGCACAAAGCCACAATGAACTATAAACAGCCAGCACATCTGTTTTATGCATCCCAATATATCAGACTGCATGTTACAATGTCATTACTAACAAAATAACTGTAAAACTGAAAGAAACCTTTTTAAACTATCAGTACATTTTTTAAAAGTACAGAACAGTTATACTAAGATATAACAAAGCAGTGTCATGGTTTGATTACATCCGAAGTTTCTGTACAGAAAAGGAAACAATCAACAGAATCAAGGAAGTCCCCACTGAATGGGAGAAAATCTTCTTCGCATCCTATACATCAGACAGAGGACTAATTCCCAGAATTTACAAAGAACTCAAGAAAGCAACTCCCAAGACAACAAATAATCCAATACATCAGTTGCCAAAGGGGCTGAATAGATAGTTCTCAAGTGAAGAAGTTTGTAGGGCCATCAAATACAGGAAAAAATGCTCAATATCCCTAGCCATTAGGGAAATGCAAATCAAAATAACTCTGAGATTCCACCTTACTCCAGTAAGAATAGCCAAGATCAATAAAACAAATAACAACAAATGCTGGTGAGGTTGTGGAGAAAAAGGAACCCTCTTACTCTGCTGATGGGGTTGTAAATTGGTTCAACCACTTTGGAAATCAATATGGAGATACTTCAGAAAACTAAAAATATATCTGCCTTATGAGCCAGTTATACCACTATTGGGAATATACCCAAAGGGAGATGAGTCATCATATTACAGAGACACATGCATCTCCAAATTCAATGCAGCACTTTTCACAATAGCAAGGATATGGAATCAACCAAAGTGCCCATCAACAGAAGAATGGATACAGAAATTATGGTACATATACACAATAGAATACTACTGAGCAATTAAAAAAATGAAATAATGTCATTTGCAGCAAAATGGATGGAATTGGAGAACATCATTTTAAGTGAATGAACACAAGCCCAAAAAGAAAAATACTGTATGTTCTCACTCATATGTGAGAGCTGAATCAAACTTAAAGGAAGGAAAAAATCCTATACATAAATTGAAATACAATAAAAAGCTCAATTGAACTTGGTGTATAAAGGACAATTTAAGGAGTGAAAGAAGGAGGGAGGGAATCTAACAGAGAAAAGCGATGATGGCAGAAGATGGGAGGGGGAGGAGGGTCAATGAGGAGGGATGAAGTGGGGAGAAGACAACCTTAATGTAAACAGCACAACTTTATTAGTAAGGTGGAAAAAGGGGGGGAGATAGAAAAACATCTACAACAGCTAAAATAATAATAACAGCAATAATACCAAAAGCTGACAATAATGTAAACAGACTAGATCACTCATCTAATATTGCTGAGAATATAAAAAGGTAGATCACTATAGAAAAAAGTTTGGACTTAAGTCAAAATCAGGATGCACATATATAGATAAATATTCTCCAAAAAAGACATGTAAGTACAAAGGAGATCATTGATGGGGGATGGGGATAGGGGAGGAGGGTCATGAGAGGGTAAGGGAGAAGTTATTTGAGCAATGTACATTGAAATGCATACATGGAAATGTCACAATGAAACCCATGTCATAATGAAACCCATTAACTTGTACATTAAAAATTTCTGATTAAAAAAAAAGAAAATGAAATTTTAAAAAAAAAGAGCAAATTGGCCCTTCTTCCTCTTTCTTTGTTTTCATGTCTGGCAATGTGATCTCTCTCTCTCTCTCTCTCTCGCTCGCTCGCTCGCTCGCTCGCTCTCTCTCTCTCTCTCTCTCTCTCTCTCATATATGCTACTGGCAATGTGATGCCATTTAGCGTTCAGAGCCAAGCTGGCACTGGCTCTAGGCCCTGAAAGCTCAGAACCATGAGCTAAATAAACCTTTTTTTACTTATAGTTACCCAGCCTCAGATATTTCATCATAGTAATATAAAACAGACAAATACAAGTGGGATGCAGCCAAAATAATTTAGGGGAAAAAAGTACTTTAGAGTTACATCATATAGCTAATGATAAAAATATTGTTTTTGCAGATGTTATGGTATTTGTAGTATTTGTACTTTTTCCTAATCTCTTATGATTTCTTTTCTCACTTCTGACAAAATATTTTCTTTTATATCAAATTATAGACAGCTCCTCAAATTGTAAAAATTTAAGCCCCAGAAAACATGGATCTCTCTGATTGGAACTAAACTCCCGCATTATTTCTAAGACTATTTCCCAAATTAATATACCAGCCCTGGTAAAAGGATTCCCATTTTATTTTCTGTGTCAAATTCACTATCTCAATGATCTCTCCAGAAAGCTGGTACAGCTATAATGCAGCCTCTCAGTTTCTCTTGCCATTCTAATACCTTCTTTTTATCATCTTTGCACCGAATTCCATCCTTAAACCAACTTTAACTAGGGAGGACAAACTAACTGATGACATCCTTGCTGCAAACGATTTGCCAGTCTACTTTATAGGTTTCTAATATTTTAGCTTTATAGATTTCTAATTATAGTGCTCCATCCACCTGAAAGGATGCATCTTGATGTACTCTAACTCATCTCTTCTTCATAACTACTTGCTCTCCTGAACTTCCTACTATCTATCACTAAATATATGGGATGTATTCTGTTTTCTAGGTTGCACTTTTTATCTTTACTCAGAGCTAGTTCTTCTACAACAGCTGCTTGTCTCAAAATGTAACTCCTTAAAGTAATTTCTCAAAGTCTTTCCACATTGATTGCAGATAACAATTCTATGACCAGCTATTTGACACAATACAACTATCATGAGACTTGTTGTTGTTGTTAGGTGCCATTGAGTCAGTATCCGACTCATAGCAACCCTCATAGGGTTTTCAATGGGTGATTGTTTCGGGATTGCCTTGAGAGTGGATTGCCAGGTCCTTCTCCCATTTTTGCGGAGCTGGAAATTGAACCCGGGACCTCAGAGACTGCAGAGCAGTGCTCTACCAACTGAGCTAAATCCCAGCTCATCATCAGACTATCACTCTCAAATTAGGTAGAAAATATACCTCAAAGAAATTAAAAAAAATGAAGAAACAGACAAAGATCCATAAGAAAAAAGTTCTCTCAACTTCCTACTACTAAATCTCAAACATGCCTAAACCATATATTGTCATGTTACAATAAAAGATTTGTCCCTGCACCTCTTAAAGACAAATCCCTCCACTCATACTCTCTTTTTTTTTTTTTTTTAGACAACCAAACATTTATCACAAGTTTTCTCAATATATGAATAGCATTTAAGGATAAAGTTCACTTTTTCTTGTCCATTTGGAGATATGTGTGTGTGTGTGTTGTTTGTTGTTGTTGCATGCCATCAAGTCCGTCCTACTCATAGCAACCCTATGTATAGCAGAATAAAACACTACCCAACACTGTGCCATACACGTGATCTTTTTTATGTTTGAGTGCATTGTTGCAGCCACTGTGTTTCTTCTCATTTTGAGTCATGCCACATCTGAAAATGGAGGTCTCAGGGGCTCTATTCCATACCCATCAGTAAGGTCAACTCTACTTTCAGGAGGCAACTCTTCCCTCATCATCTTTTGTCCACTCATACTCTCAATACTCATCCCTCTCACTTTGCAAGGACATAATTTCTTCCGATATTCCCTCTCTCTCCTATATTGTCAATCTCCCCTTCACCACTGAATCATTCCCACTAGCCTATAAAAAGGCTTTATTATTTTGAATGTTTAAAGATCTTCTTCAACCATACATTTAATTTCAGCTTTATTTCCCACCATCCATTTCTCTACTCCCTTTCACAGAAAACTCAAGAGTTATACATACCTGATAACTTTTCTTCTTTGCTTTTCTTTTAATCCTCAACACCAGTTGATTTGGAACCTGGCCTTACCAGTCATATTCTTGTTAAGGTTGTCAAGGTCACCTGACAATCAAAATTAATAGATATTTGTTTTAGCTTACTATAATATTCATTAATATTCAAATGATTGCCCATTCTTTCTATAAGGAATTAGGTGAAGAACAGGGCAGTCTGGTGAATACTGGGCTGTGGGGGGTGAGAAGAGGAGAAAGACTGACTTGACAAGGTCAGTCAGGAGATAGCCAAGCACTAGAAAACTACATGGAAGCTAAGTTGATATCTCTGAGCACAGACGATAGTATCAAAATACTATGGTCTGAGTGGTTTAAACAAAAGATATCTATTTCTCACAGTTCTAGAGGCTAGGAAATCAGAGATCATGAACTAGGTTCTGGGGAGGGTCTGGCTTGGATAGGCTAACTTTTTGAAATATCCTAACTTGATAGAGATAGAGAAAGGTCTCTTCTCATAAAGGCAATAATTCCATCCTGAGGGTCCCAATCTATGTCCTTATCTAAATCTAATCACCTCTCAAATACTCCACAGCCTAATACCATAACATTGGATGTTAGGGATTCAACATATGAATGGGGGTAGCACTAACATTGAGTCCATAGCAATCTGAAGGCTACCTCTCCTACCTTCAATAAATTTCTTTGTTCTCATTGGGAAGGCTCATTGCTATCTTTCTTATCATTATCCAATGATGTCCTTCCATTTTCAGACACTTGCACATCATCTATTGATTATTCATGGAAAGTCATAGTCCTAAAATAGTACTGAGTCCCCATCTGAATGATACCCTGTGTATAAACGGCCCTTTTCATCAGTCTAGAGCATTTTCAATGTCCCTAAAAGGGAGTGAGGTGCAGTTCTGAGCAACATCAAGAGCGGTTGAGTACAAATGGGCAGTAGTAAAATCCTACTTTGACTCACTTCCTACTTGAAATACTCTTCTTAGCTCTGTGAAATCATCCCTTCCTCATTTTCCATCTACCTCATTAGCAGGGACCTAGTACTGGATAGGGGATGGGATTTAGCTCAGTTGGTAGAGTGATGCTCTGCAGTCTCTGAAGTCCCAGGTTCAATTCCCAGCACTGAAAAAATGGGAGAAGGATGTGGCAATCCACTCCCAAGGCAATCCTGAAACAATCAGTCATTGAAAACCCTATGAGAGTCACTATGAGTAGGACAAAACTCGAGGGCACCTAACAACAACGAGTACTGGATAAGGTTCAGAAGTCAGCTGACCTAAGTACAGGTCTTTATGTTTTCTTGAATTTCTCCTAATTGGTGGTAAAACTAGTTTTTGCTTTGCCTTCCTGTTGATAGAATTTCTATATTTCTTCCAGAGTTGTCCATTTACCTTGCTTCTTAGATTTCCTTAGCAATAACTGATATCTTCACCTTTATGTTTGTTGTTGTTGTTAGATGCCGTCCAGTCATGTCCAACTCATAGAGACTTTCATAGGGTTTTCAATGGTGATTGTTTTTGGATTGCCTTGGGAGTGGATTGCCATGTCCTTCTCCCATTTTTGTGGTGCTGGGAATAGAACCCGGGACCTCAGAGAATGCAGAGCAGTGCTCTACCAACTGAGCTAAATCCCAGCCCCTTACCTTTATGTAGCTATCTACTATATGTATAGAAACCCTGATATTGAGCACCTAACACACAATAACATAACCACATTATCAACTACATTATATCCTTCATCATTGTTTCTCTCAGATTTTATGTTGTCTTGAATGGTCAAAGGCCAGAATTCCATACAGTTTTTTTCTCTCTCCATGTCTATCTCTTTCCATCCTCTATAAATCCCAATTTTCTCTACTTGGAAAATCTTCCACAAACATTTTCTGCAGCAGAGATTACTAATGCTTGTTCTGAGCTACTCAACTAGATGATGAGATGTGGCCCTTGCAAGAATAATTGTACGGCTCTCTGCTATAGTAACATACATTTTTCACAAATATAAAGACTGAATCGCCATCATTAAGATCAGCTTATAGATCAGTGTTTCCCTGACTTCAAAGTTAGCATCCATTACCAGTCTCCCTCTGAAGTTCTAGTAGAGACTCCAAAGTAAAGGAGGTGTGTGCTTGTTGAGCAACACTACAGTCTTGCTAAGGCCTGGGCTTGCCCATATCACAAGTTTGTCATGCCAAGAGTTCCTTTGTTCATTGTGTACATAGGTAAGAAGCTGAAAGAAGGGGAAAGTTATGAAACATTCATGGCCTAAAGAAAGATTATAAGGAAGTCATTGCAAATTCAGGATGATGGAGTAGAAAGAGAAATATCACTTGTCAATTCCCTTCACCTTGTCACATCTACTTATCTTCAGGTTAAACCACCAGTATCTTGCTAGATTATGTTAGGATTTGAATCTAAATGCCCCCCAAAGGTTATGCATTTAAACACTTGGTCCTCAGCTGGTGGTGTTTTCCAAGGAGCTTATGGAACTTTGGAAGATGGGACCTAGGTTTGCAGAAATAGATCACTGGGAGTGGGCCTTTGGAAGCCTTATGCCAGCCACCAGTTCCAGTACCTCTCTCTGCCTCCGGATGCTATGATGTAAAGTTTCTCTGGCACAGGCCCAGCCACCTGCCCTTCCGCTATGCCTGCCCTGCCTCTATGGATTGAGATCCTCTAAACCACTAACCCCAATAAACCTTTCCTCCCATAAGTTTGTTTCTGTGAGGTATTGTGCCACAGCAACACACAAGCTGATCCTATCTTTCCTCCCCAGTGTGACCATTACTAAGTAACTTGTTTCACACTTCAGATTTTTCAGATTTTGAAATACTACACATTTATAGCCTGCAGCTGTAGCACTGTGGCATACAATCCCATCAGATCTCAGAAGCTAAGTAGGGTTGGACCTGGTTAATACTTATATGGGAGATCACTAGGGAACACCAAACACTATAGGCTTGGGAGAAGGACCCGGCCAACCCACACCCAAAAATCAGTCTGCTTTGCAAGTGCTGGACCACTGAGCTGCACCCTCAGCCCACTTTTTTACTTTTTTGAGACAAGGTCTTACTAAATTACACAGACTGCCTCTGGTCTCGAACTTGTGATCCTCCTGCCTCTGCCTCTGGAATCGCTGGGATTATAGGCGTGCACCAAGGCACCCAGCTTTATTCAGGTATGTTTTAAGGCAGTATCCAAAATATAAAACCATAGATTAGAGACAGGAGGAATGGGACTGTGAATATATCAAACAACAGACACCAAAAAACCAAAGGTAAATGAAGGTAAGAATTCAATAAGAAAGTTCTACTGAAGAGATTAGAGGTAATCCAATTAGTGGGTTAGAGGAAGTAAGTTACAGCAATACAAACTGTGCTCCAAACAACTAACAGCACATATATATCATCAAGGAACTTATTAGACATGCAAATTGTAAGCTCCCACTTAGGTGTACTGAAGCAGAAATAGTACAGTGGTGTCCAGAAAATGTGCTTTAACAAGTAGGCCAGGTGATCTTGGTGCTTGCTGGAGTTTGATACGCACTGGACTAGAGGATCTGGCTATGAAAACAATGATGAGAAAGTAAGCTAATGATGAGAAGGGAAATGATTGGCACATTGTTTCAGTCAAGTAAAAAAAAGACATAAAATGGACTAGCTTGAGTTTAGACTGAAACTGAGTCTGATAGTAAACAGTGATTATGGCTGGAATCTGAATCTATGGAAAAGGGTTGAGGTGCTTCTGCTCTCCAATCAGAACAGATCCAGATGAATTGGTAGCACATTACCTAGAAAGCAATGATGACTTGAAGCCCCACTTAAGGACCTTCAAGTTCTGCATCTATTTTCTACCCATATTAATGGAGGTCTAAACTTGGGGTCATAATTTATTATATTTTCTATCCAGTCACTGTTACTTAGAAAACAATCAAGTATCTTATAAAACTGTATTCAATTACTAGTTTATGATAATTTTTTCTTGTCCTATAGATTATTTTTCAAAAATGTTTAAAGAATATGTGATATGCACATTGGTCTTAGTCTGTTCAGGCTGCTATAACAAACTCACAGTTATAAAAAACAGAAGTTTATTTCTCACAGTTTCTGGAGACTGGAAAGTCCAAGATCAAAGTGCCAGCAGATTTAGTGTCTAGTGAGGTATACTTTCAGATTCCTAGATGGCTTTCTCCTTGTTGTGTCCTCATGTGGCTAGAATGATGAGGGAGATATGTGAGTGCTCAGTTCCCAAAGACCCAACCTTCAAATACGATCAGAGTGGGGATTAGGTTTTAACATATGAATTTGAGAGGGATATACCCATTGTCTGTAACACATATATTCTAATTCATAGCCTATATAACTTGATAATTATCCATAAATATACATATATATGTATATACATTTGTATATATGTGTGCATATATATATATGTATATATATATATATATGTATGTATATATACACACACATATATGTATTGCAGTACTTGGGGGATGAATCCAAGGCCTCATGCATATTTTGCAAGTGCTTTACCACTGAGCTGCACTCCTAATTCCTTTAAAAATTTTTTTTATCTTGAGACAGGGTCTCACTAAGTTGTGCAGGCTGCTTCTGACCTCAAACTTGAGATCCTCCTGCCTCTACCTCCAGAGTCGCTGGTATTACAGGCATGTGCCATTGCTAATTATTCATATTTTAAAAGGATTATTTCCTTTACAAAGAAATTATCTTTAGGTTTTCCTAAATAGTTAGCTTCCAACCAGCTCAAATGTTACTGCAAGACCTTTGTGCAAAGAAGTTTGCCTCAAAACAGAGGAAGATGACTGATTCCCCTCAGTACTGCCTGACCCCTGTACTCAGTACTTCCTATTCATTTTGACAATCATGAAACAGGTGTTCCAGTTGTTGAGACATGGGCATAATATAATAGAAAAACAACTGACTAGGAAGAACCTTGTGTGCTAGTCCTGGCCCTGTGCCTACAATGACCTGAGTTTATTCAAGTCATTTAACTTCTTTGCGTCTTCTGTAAAACTAAGGGGTTCAATATTTAGCTGTTGAGCATCTTTTCTATGCTAATATTTAATAATTTAGGAGTATGAAGTAAATGAAATAAATTTAAATATGCTCTGTAATTATAGAACACAATATAAATGCTGCTGGTTGTTTTTATAACTTATAATGAAAACCATCTCATTTATAGAACTCCAAAACACATATGTTTTCAGGAAGCAATGCTTTATAATGTACACTTATAAATGATTAAGATGAGGTAATTCCAAATTTATCATGGTATCTTGGAACAGAAAGAAAGAAATCATTAGGAAAAAAATTGTGATATCCCCATAGAGTCTATAGTTAGTTAACAGTATAATAATTTCTTAGTTTTGAAAAATGCACTAGGGTAATGTAAAATGTTATAATTAGGGCAAGCTGAATGAAGGATTTACAGAAATTTTTTGTACTATCTTTGGAAACTTTCTATAAATCTAAAATTATTCCAAAACAAATATTTTAAAATAAAATTATTGTGCTATGCATTTAGGATACAACTGTACACACACACATACATATATACATACATACAGACATACACACACACACACAAACAGGAAAAGGACAGCAAAAATGAAAAGAGACGGTCCAGACCAAAGTAGAGAAAGAAAGAGAGCAAAGAAATCACAGACATTAATCCATCATATTTTTTAACCCTACATACAAGCAACAAACAGGGAGCTCTATGAAATAAAAAAAAAGTTTTCCTGAGATCTATGAGAAAATAAAAATGAGCTTAGACTAAGAAAGTAAAACTCTGCTTTGCCATTCATCAAGTATTGATAACAGATACTGATAAAGTCAAATGTAGAGTTAACCAAAAATAGTATTTCTCTCAACATACTTTAAAGTGTCATAAAACCCTCCACTGAGTAACTAATGATTTTTCACTCACAGAGAACCCCCCCTCTCTAAAATCATAGATTGTCAAAAACTTTACTGTTTGAAATTCTATCATAAAGATAAGCATCTCATTACTTTCTAGAAGATCTAAGTTACTTTGACAAAGAAACATAGCCTTTATTTCCAATTAAGTTGCAGAGTTTCAAAAAGGGAACTGGTAGACACAGTCTACATCTATATTAACTTTGTAGTTTCCAAGAAAAGAGAGCCCTGGGTCCATGTAGTAGTTCAGACTTAATGTAGACCTCTTTAAATACAGCATTGTTTTCTTTTGAGTTTATCAAAATGCCACTCATTTTAATTTCTTCTAAACTCCACTCTTCCCCAAATTCCTACAATAAATTTATCTCCTTTATCCTTTGGTGAAGTATCACGATTCCACTGGAATGCAGGCTCCCTCCTTGCAATGTATAAGTAAACCTGACTCTCTTGGAATCCATTTTGTTCCTAATGTAATTAGGCTTATTGAACTGAAAAGCCTGCTTGATACTAAAAGTTCAAGAACAATAATTTCACATAAAAATGAGCAACAAAAAAGTATTAAATTCAAATCTCATACAAAGTTATAAGAATAAGGAGCATATCATCATCAATGGAAACATGACTGGAGAGGTACAAAATAGATCTAAACTGTAAATTACTATTTTGGAACTAAAAGACATTTTAAAGTGATATAAAATATGCCAGGGGCAGTGGCACACACCTGCAATCCCAGCAACTCAGGAGCTAGAGGCAGGAAGATCAGAAGTTTGACGCCAGAGGCAGCCTGTGTAACAGCCAGATTGTCTCAAGATTAAAAAAAGTGAAAAAGGGGCTGTGGGTGCAGCTCAGAGGTAGAGCACTTGCAAGGTATGTACAAGGCCCTGGGTTCAACCACCCCCACTACAGCAAAACAATAAAGTGATACAAGATACGAAATAACAATATAAATCACGATTAGAATAAGGAGATAGATCTCAGGAGAATTAATAATCAAGAAGGAATGTAAAAGCTGAAAGCTAATAAAAACAATGGACTATGCTTTTCTGTGAAGAAGTTGAGTTAATCTCCTGGCAAATATTTGCCTAGTTATTTTGGTTATCAGATAGTCCTTCTTTAATAATTATTCATGAGGGCCTCATGAAAAGGATATCCTCATCTAATGTTGATATCATATCATGTGTTGATAACAGTTTTTACCTTTTGAGCATGAGAGTTGGTTTTGCTGGATATAACATTCATGGTTTATACTTTTTCCCCTTGAATATTCTAAATATTGTTATTCTCATTTCTTATGGCATAAAACTTCACTATTAAAAAGACTGTTGATAAATTTTCCCATTGTGCAGATGTGGCAAAATATTAAAATCTGTTAAAATCTGAGTGCTTGTTATGTTGTATGTTTGAAATAATTTTATCATATTTCATCAAATCTAAGATTCCCACTGCTATGGTTTGGATCTTAAATGCCCCTCAAAGGCCAGTGTTTTGAAGGCTTGGTCCCCAGTCATGGTGCTATATGGAGGTGATGGAACCTGTAAGAGGTGACGGACTTGGAGGAAGTTAGGTCACTGGGAAAATTCCCTTGAAGGTGATATTCGGACCTTGGATCTTCCCTCTCTCTTTGCTTCCCGGCCACCATGAGGTGAACAGGCTTCCTCTGCCATGTGCTCCAGTCATGATGTATTGTGCTGCCACAAACCCAAATCAACAAAGCCAAGTGACATAAACTGAAACCTTTGAAACTGTGAGCCAAAATAAATGTTTCTCCTTTTAGCTTGATTACCTTGAACATTTGTTATAGCAACAGAAACCTGAAAAATAAGATTCACCATTATATTCCACATTAGTTTTTAAAAGGATACTAAAATGTGAACAAGTGTGAGTCTTGAAGAAAAAACAATGTATTTGTTTTCTATTTTTGCATAACAATTTTTTTGCATAACAAACAGCTTAAAAGAACACTCTGTTAGCTCACACTTCTGCAGATGAGAATTCAAGGTTAGACTCACTGCTTAGAGTCTCATAAGGCTGAAATCAAGGTATCAACTGACTACATTATGATCTGGAGCTTCCATCATCTTCATTCATGTGCAAGTTGTCAACAAATTTAATTTCTTGCAGCTATAGGCCAAGAGCCTGCAGCCATACCACTGTGGTGTCCGATTCCATTATATCTCAGAAGTTAAGCAGGGTTGGGCCTGGTTAATACTTGGATGGGGGAATCACTTGGGAAGACCAGGCAATAGAGGCATGGGAGAAGGACCCAGTAACCCACTCCCAAAAAACAATCAGCCATTGAAAACCCTATGAATAGCAGAGAAGCACTAACAATACTGTTTCACCTGTTGTACATAGGATCACTATGAGTCATACACTGACTCAACAGCACCTAGAAATAACAATAACAACAACAACATAGGCCAAGATTCCAATTTCTTGTTGGCTCTTAGCTGAAAACCACTCTCAGTTCCTAAATACTATTTTTGTTTCTTGTTATATGACCCCTACCCTCTTCAACACCAAAAATGGAGAATATCTCCCTCTCCCTCTCCCTCCCCACCACATTGAATCCCCACACACTGAGTATTTCTCCAAGAAAAGTCCAATCTTTTTAAAAGAGAACGAAGCAATACACAAATAAATATATAACGGGAGGTGATAAATACTGAAAAGAAAATAAGGGAAGGTTACACTTGCTCTTCTCTGTCTAAAATTCTCTTCTGCTAGATTTTCACATGGATCACATTACTTAGGCTTGGGCTCAAATGCTATTTTCTCAAAGAGGTCATCCACAACTATGCTATTTGAAATTGTCTTCCTCATCTCCTGTTTCTTTCAAATTCCTTATCTGCTTTTATTTTCTTCATCATACTCACTACCTTCTGAAATTATTTTTCCATTTGCTTTCTGGTTTTGGCATCCAATAATGAGAAAGATGAAATTAGGGAATACTATGTCTATTGCCTGATCATTGACTAGTTATTAGGACCTAATGTTTAATAGGCATTCAATAAATATTTAGGAAGAAATGGGAAAGGGAGATTAGAGGGAAAAGGGAAACTAACAGTATGTGTGGGGGTGGTTTAGCCAAAAATATATTTGTTAACTTTAGAATAAGGAGAAGAGACACAGGCTAAATTAAGTGGTAGACAAAAACCTTGAAATAAAAAGACATAAAACAAGTTAATTTTAATGGTTATGTAGAAAAGTCCTCAACTGAATTGAGAAACCTAGTTCCATACATGAGCCCATGATGCCACAGATGAGCACCAACAAACTTCCAAGCTTTTGGAGATGAGCAATTTTGAAAAGAGAATGGAAGGACACAAAGAATAATGTAGTTTTGTCTGGACCTTGGTTTCTACACGAGAAGAAAACTGTAATTAAGAAATTCTAATTAAGTAAAAATATCATATATAACGGGGTTAGGATTTAGCTCAGTTGGCAGTGTGCCGCTCTGCAGTCTCTGAGGTCCCAAGTTCGATTCCCAGCATCACAAAAACGGGAGAAGGACGTGGCAACCCACTCCCAAGGCAATCCCGAAACAATCTGACATTGAAAACCCTGTGAGGGTAGCTATGAGTCGGACACGACTCCATGGCACCTAACAACAACAACAACAATCATATATAACAGAAAATAACGTAATACTCAAAATCAAAGTGGACGTCAACTTAAAATCGTGCAGACGTTTCTTCTAATATGCAGTTATTTAGAACGAAAGAGAAATTCTAATATTATTGTGTTCAACTGTTTTTTTTAAAGCGTTAAAAGGGAGTCAACAGAATTAAATGTGTTCAGTAATCTGACAGTGATTCGTTCTAAAATCTTGACCAAGTCACACTAACCACAAGTGCCTTTCTCTCATAAAATGAAGGGGATAAACTCTGTAGCTCCAAAAATCACACGGTTCTATTAAATCTCTAACAGTGCCCCACATGTACTAGACGCTCAAAATTACTTGTTAAACGGAATCTTTAAATGGAATCCCAATCTGGAAACCTGGAGCTATCTGCTACCAGCTTTCGTGTTTTTATTTATAAAGTAGCTTCCTCTTCTTCCTATAAATGTTTTAAGGACCTGCAACGCAGTCCCATCATTTCGCGGGCCTTTAGAGCAGACGTGACGTGCAATTTCGGGCTTTGGATTACGTTTACTTGTACCAAAACCAGATTTAAGAACTTTGGCCACGTCACTCACCTGCTGCAAATCCCGCCCTGGGGCCACACCCAAACCGGAAACCAGAGAGTCCCTAGGGTTGACGGGAGAGCTCTGTCCGGCAAGGCGCTTCCCCGGGTCCGCCCCCTTCTGCTGACGTCACCGACCGCCCCTTGACCCCCCGCGGTGCCGCCCCCTTCCCCGTCTCCCTGTAGCCGGCGGCGGCAGCGCCTCCCTGCATTATGGAGGCGTCTGAGCCTGTGGCCGCGCCTCGCGGCGAAGAGGCGTCTTGCTCTTCTTGGGGGACCAGCAGGTGAGAGGACGAGTTGGCGCGAAGAAGCAGGGCGTTGTGGGCAGGTCCCAGGCTCTAGCTTTCCGCTTGCCTCGAGCGGTCCGGGAGCGCGCGGGTGGCCACCGGGCCGAGCGGGGCCAGACGCAGGAGGTGTGGGGAGCGTGCGGGGTGGGTGTGGCGGCCGGGGCTCAGGCCTCTATGGCTCCTGGCCCTGCAGAGGAGAAAGTACACTTCCTCTTTCAAGGTTTTCTCTTTTCCGGTTGGGATCCAGCAGCCTCCTTCCTCCAGGTCACCACACTTGGAGAGTCAAGAAAGAGTTCTGGCCCCTGTCTCTTGGTGTGCGCCTACATGCCCTGTGCCAAACACTTTCCATTCTTTTTGTGAAATGAAAGCTAACGGCGCCACTGCGCACCATCCTCAAAACTATTACCAGAGGGAACTAGTAAGGACGAATCAGTGCCAGTCTGGACTCCCTGAGCCCTCTGTTGACTACAGGGCAAACACACACATGCACACACACTATCCTTACTTCCCAGTTAGTCTTGGGGTTTTCCTTTACGTCTTTGCTATCCTTGTAAAATTAAGAGGGAAATGTACCTGCTAGGCCCTTACCATTGTCTTGCTTATAGTTCCTTTTTCAGTCACTTCATAATTAATAAAGCGGTTAGTTGTATCCTACTTTTTGTAAGAATGCAGTATAGGAAAGATAGTAAATGTTGGATGTATTATTTTCAGCAAATATGAGACTGTTCATAAACCTGTAGCTTTTTAACCAGTTTCATACTGAAGGGATGCTTTATGTACCAGACTTAAAGTGCCAGTATGCCCTTGCCATCACTGTCAGATTTACTTGGGAGATATTAGATATTCAAACAAAACCACCCCTTAGTAGAAGCACTTTTTGTCACGTAGGTTGCATTGTTTTTTAAATATTCTTGAAATGTTCAGTGAAGCAGAACTTTCTGAAAAGTAAGTGACCGAGCTGGTTAGAATGAAGCGGTTCTCATTTTTACTCAAGAGCTTTACCCACTAGACTAATTAATTGTGCCCCATCTAAGGAAGACAGTAAGTGAAAGTAAGTAAATGTATAGTAGAGATAAGAAGAAACTACATAATAAATTTTATTTTTTGTTGCAATGCCAAAACAGTATGTTGTATAAATGTACTGTTTCTATTAGAGAAGTGATCTCCTAGAATGGAGTTATATTCTGATGTGTTTTTGTAATTGTAATTAAGGTTTGTAATAGTTATCCATCTAATTAGCTAGAAGCTGGTATCACTTGATGCTAATCAGTGGTAAGATTATTGATAACATTTTAATCACCTATGTTTACAAACCATTTAGCTTATTTATCAATGCTAGGCTTAGAAATTTAGACTCTAAAATTGAATTTCACACTATCAGGTTGTTTCTAGAATCCTGTAATTGACAGTAGAGCTGCCCAGCTCCTGGTATAGATTCCACTTTTGGGAAGATTATATTGATCTCAGCCTTCCAGTGGCTCAGGCCCAAGTACCCCAAGCTGGTTCACTCTGCCTTTGAACCATGTGTGCTTTCTACGTTTCCTACAAATACTATCATTTGTCTTTGTGTATTGTGCTGTGGGAAAATAGAGATACACTGCTGTAAATGGCTTATCACTATAATAAGTATCCTTTTTAAATTGTAAAATTCATTTAACAGATATTTTTAATGTTTTCGTTATGCATATTATGAGACACAAGGAGAATTTAATTCTGTTTCTGATTTCTAATGTTTTTGATACCAGTTAGACATCAGAAGAAAGTTATTGTTTTGGCAGTTGTATAAAATCCAGAGATCAAGAGAGATCACACAGAGAAGTAAGTTTGAATATAATCAGTATATGGTGTCCATGAATGAATTTATCTGGAGAGAATGTCTATATAGAAAAGGTTTGTGGAACAAAATTGCTGAAAATATAGACCCATTAGAATAAATGTTTCAATGACAAAATAACCCCTAAGAGAAAAATAGCATTGAGCTCTATAGTCTTAACAATACACATAAGACTGAGCAAGAAATTAGTGAATGTAACTTCAACACATTTTAAAAATCTAAGTAGTAGATAATAAAATATATATTTGATATGTAAAAATCTTTAGTAACTTCTGAATCTGATTCGATGTATAATTATAAGACATAATTATAAAGCATAATCATATTTACTCTTTTGTTTTTCTATTCTTTTCTCTTTTTCTTTTTTTTTCTTTGTGGTACTGAGGAGTTGAACCAAGAGCCTCTTTCATGTTATGTAAAATGCTCTACTACTGACCTGCATCCCCAGCCCCTATTTTATTTTATTTTATTTTATTTATTTTGAGACAGGGTCTCACAATGTTGAGCAGACTGTTTCTGGCCTTGGACTCTCAATCCTACTGCCTCAGCCTCCTGAGTCACTGGGATTATAGGCATGCACCATGACCCCCAGCTCACTGTACTTGCTCTTAAAAGTTTGTTTTTTTTCCCCTAGTGCAAGTAAAAATTTGCCTATCATGTCAACAGAATCTGTGGAGATTGATGATGGATTATACAGGTAAGACCTTCATGGAAACTGAAACTTACTTTCTTCAATCATTATTCTCAAGTAATCGAGTAGTCTATTTGAAGATACCATTAAATATATGCAGAATTTTGTGTGTATATCCTGAGTTTTCTTAGGTTAACATTAGGGTTTCTATGATTTTTTTTTCCCATACTATATGTAGTCTGCAAGCTTTAATAATATTTAAACCTAATTCTTTAGATTTGAGTGATGAGACTAAGATGGATTTTGTTATCCACCACAAAAACATACCTCTAGATTTGAACAAGAGTACTTATTATTTTCGTCATAATACAGGAGTTTTATAAAAAACAAATCATTCATTTTAGTTATGTAGTATCATCTAAAAAGTATGACTATTTCAGTGTAATCTCAATAAAACATAATTTAGAGATAGTGGAGAAGTATTATGTGAGTGAAGACTTGGGATGTGAGTGAAGTTTGATGGGATTTTTTTTCCTATACTTTTTTGTGAAATCAAAATACATTTTTTAATAAAGAGAAATTAAAAATATACATTGCTATCATTCCTACAAATTTTTTTTAGAGGTGCATGGTCTCAGTTAGAGTTCCTCTTTATATAATCATGAAAAATATATATTATGTAGGTAGAATTTGGAAGGATGGGTTCATTATATACAATGAATTCTTCCTTATTCATTTATGAACACTTTATTATTATTGTTAGGTGCCATCAAATTGGCTCCAACTCATAGCGAACATATATACAACAGAACAAAACACTTACCAACACTGTGCCATGGCCAGAACTATGTCAGTGCTTCTCTGCTATTCTTAGGGTTTTCAATGGCTGATTGTTTCAGGATTGTTTCGGGAGTGGCCGGCGGGTCCTTTTCCCATTTTTGCAGTCAGGGATTGAACCTTCAGAGTATGCAGAGCAGCACTCTACCCACTGAGCCCAGCACTTTATTTTTGGAGTGTGTGTGTGTGTGTGTGTGTGTGTGTGTGTGTGTGTATTTATATACCACCTGGTATGTTGGTTTCAAATCCTGTTTTGTGTGATACAGTTGGTAAAAGTGATAGAACTAGAACTTAATTTTATGTGAAAATGGTTTTATAGATCGTCTCCTAATCATAAAATACTTGAGAAGGCACCTTAAATTTGGACTTTTAATCTGTAATTATAATGCTTTTTGGTTTTGTTTGTTTGTTTGTTGTTTTTTGTTTTTTTCAGTACTGAGAATTAAACCCAGGGCCTTGTGCATACTAGGCAAGCGTTCCACCACTGAGCTATATCCCAGCCCTCTTTTTTCTCTTATTATCATTTTTTATTTTGAGACAAGGTCTGAGTTGCACAGGTTGCCTCTGTTTTTGAATTCCTGATTCTTCTCCCTTCACCTCTTGGTTTGCTGGGATTACAGGTGTGTGGCATGGCACCTGACTGCAATTATATTTTTAACATCCTTTTGATTATATTCTTCTTGAGGTAACAAATCTCAGCTTCTTAGAATTTTATTGACTAATTTTATTCATTATTTTTATGTTCCTCCAACCTAGTAAAGCTGCTATATAAACCAAATTTTCAGTAGAGCAATGACTAAATTTTGGTATAACAAAATACCTTACAGTGAGTAATTAATAAGTAATAGAAATTTATTGCTCACAGTTTGAATGGCTGAGAAATAAGTCCATGGTCACGATACCAACAGATTTGGTATCTGGTAAGGACTTGGTCTGTGCTTCACAGAAGGCACCTTCTTGTTGCATCCACACATAGCAGAATGGGCAAACAAGCTTCCTCAGGCCACTTTAATAAGGGCACTTTGCATTTGTCAGGGGTCTGCCAACATCATTTCCCAAAAAGCCCCACTTCTTAACAATATCATATTAAGTTTAAATATACAAAGTTTGAACCTTCAGACAATAGCAGTCATGCTGAGTATTTACATATATGTTTGTATGTCACAATTTTAAGAATTTTTGTGTCTGCATGTGAAGGATATTGTTGTGGGGTATTCCTTCAATGATTTTCTCTCCTTTTTTATCAGGATAATCCATGCCAACCTCATGGGATGAACTGGGACATTTTCTTCTTCAGATTAATAGGAAAAATCTGTCCTTGAAGTTATCTTTGTACCGAAGTCTTAATGCAAATTTAGTGTGTTAAATAGATATAGAGATATTTAGATTATTTCATCTTGAGGGTCCTTTGATCACTGCACCTTTTGAAGGGTAGCGTCCATTATCTTAATGATTGAATTTAATGACATAAAGTTGTTTGCTGTGAGGGGATGTTCCCTCACTCTTCCTGATAATGGTTTCCTGTCTTGTCTGGATCATTCTGGCTACAGGTTTATTCATTGTTGTCTTCTGAAAGAACCAGCCTTCAGTTTCACTAATTATTTTCTCTTGTATTATTTTTCTGTTTTTTGTCTTATCCATTTCTGTTCATATCCATTTTTGTATTTTTCCTTCTGCTTATTTTTGAGTTTATTTTTCTTGTTCTACTTTCTTAAGGTGAAGTTTGAGATCATTGATTTTTGAGGCCTTTTTTTACCAATACAGTTATGCATTGGTTAATAATGGAGAAGCTGGGTGCCATGGCTCATACCTGTAATCCCAGCTATTTGGGAAGCTGAAACAGGAGGACTGAGTTCAAGTCTAGAAGCAACCTGCACAACTTAGCAAGACCCTGTTTTAAAATAAATAAAAATGGGCTGGATGTGCAGCCCAGTGGTGGAGCATTTGCCTAGTGTTCATAAGCCCTTGGGTTCAACCCCTAGTGCTGCAGGGGTTAAAAAAATGAATAGGAATACATTCTGAGAAGTAATTCAGTAGACAGTTTTGTTGTATGAGTATCATAGAGTATGCTTACAGAGGGCTGGAGTTTAGCTCAGTTGTTAGAGTGCTGCTCCACATTCTCTGAGGACCCAGGTTTGGTCCCCAGCACCACAAAAAAAGAGAAAGACATGGCAAGCCACTCCCAAAGCAATTCCAAAACAATCAGCCATTGAAAACCCTGTGAAAGTTGCTATGAGTCAGACACAATTCTATGGCAACTAACAACAACAACATGCTTACACAAACCAAGGCAGCTGCATCATCTCTAGGCAATATAATCTTATGGAATGGTCGTATATGCAGTGTGACATTTACCTAAATGTTAGGTGGCATATAACTGAATATCCATTTCACGCTAAAAATTTCCCTCTGAACACTGTTACATCTGCTTCCCACTTATATATTTTCATTTTCATTCAGTTCAGAAAACTATAACTTTTCTTCAGATTTCTGCGATCTGTGGGCCACTGAGAAGTATGTTGTTTGGTTTTCAAATACTGAGAGATTTTTTCCAGATATTTTTCCATTGGTGATTTCTAATTTTTGAAAATTTTTAAATTAACAAATTAAATTTGTGTATATTTGTAGTATACAACATGCACACAATATGTGTACATTTTGAAATTACTAGGTGGAACTAAACATATAACCACATACTTTTCATTTTTTGGAGTAAAAACACTTAAAAATTATACTCTTAGTAATGTGTATAGTATACAATTGCATCATTGTTAACTATAGTCAGCATCAGATTTCTAATTTGATTCCATTGTCAGTAGACTTGTTTTATATGACTTGAATTTTATTTTTAAATGTTTTGAGCAGGATATGGTCTGCCTTGGTTAACATTCTACATGCTTTCACGTGTCCTGTGTCCTTACTGATTTTACGTCTACTCTTTATACGACTATAGAGAGGATGTTGAGCATTACTGCCTGTTTATGGATTTCAGTTCTATCAGTTTTCACTTTGTGTAGTTTGAAGCTCTATAATTAGTGCATAAACATACAGAATTATTATGTCCTCTTAATGTATTGACCCTTTTATCATCATGAATTGGCTGTATTTCCAGGTAATATATTTCTTCTGAAGTGTATTTTCTGATGTTGAGGTAGCCCCTTCAGTTTTCTGTTGATTATTGGTAGCATGGAATATCTTTGTCTACCCTTTTGCTTTTAGGCTACTTCTGTATTTCAGTTAGACTCCTTATAGTTAGCATATTGTTGGATTTTTTTTTTTCAACTGGTAATTTAGTTTGTTCTTTTTACTGATACATAAAAACAAAAAGTATATCTTAATCAAGTACCATGTGATGTTTTGATACATGTATACATTGTATAATGTTTAAATCAGGTTAAACATCCTTTCCTTTAACTTTTTGAAATGTACAATACAGAATTGTTATCTGTAGTCACCCTGATATGCACTAGCACTTCTTGCTCCTATCTAACTGTAACTTAGTACCCATTGACTGATCATCCTTTCCTTCTCATTTCCCTGCCGACAACTCTTCCCAGCCTCTGGTTATAATTTCTTCTCTCAACTTTTTTAGATTCTGCATATGAGTGAGATTATGTGGGACTTGTCTTTCTGTGCCTAACTTATTTCATTTAACATAATGATCTCCAGGTCCATCCATGTTGCTATAAATGACAAGATTCATTCCTTTGTATGTGTGAATAGTAGCCCATGGTACGTGTGTATCACATTTTCTTTATCCATTTGTCAGTCTAGGGACAGTTCAATTGTTTCCATTTCTTGGCTATTGTGAATGTAATAAACATGAAAGTACAGATGTCTCTTCAACATACCAATTTCATTTCCTTTGGATATTTACCCAGTAGTGGAATTGCTGGATCATGCAGGAGTTCCATTTTTAAATTTTTGAGGAACTTTCATACTGTTATCCATAATGGCTGTACTGATTTACGTTCCTGCTAACAGTGTGCAAGATTTTTCTATACATCCTTGCCAGCACTAATTATCTTTAGTCTTTTTGTTAATAGCCATTTTTTACTGGGGTTAGAGGATATCTAATGGTTTTGGTTGGCGTTTTCCTCATAGTGACATTGCACATTTTTTCATACACCTGTTGGCAATTTGTGTGTTACTGAGAAATGACTGGGTCTATTATGCATTTTATTTATTTGGTTTTGGTGGGCTTTTTGCTATTGAAGTTTTCAAGTTTCTTGTATAGTCTGGTTTTTAACTCCTTGTCAGATATGTAGTTTGAAAATATTTTCTCCCTACTAAAGATTCTCTTCACTATGTTGATTGTTTCCTTTACAGTAGGAAACAACATAGTGAAGAGCCTTTTAGTTTGTTGTAATCAAAAAACTGTCTATGTTTGCTTTTCTTTTCTGTGCTTTTAGGGTATTGTCCAAAAAAACTTTACCCATTTAATGTCCTAAAGACTTTCCCCTGATAGTATGATAGCTTTAAGTTTTACATTTAAATATTTAACTCATTTTGTGTTGATTTTTCTAAATGGTGAGAGATGGGGGTCTGGTTTCATTCTCTGCATGTGATTCTTGATGGTCAGCTTCATTAGATTAAGAAGCACCTAGGTAATTGGTAAGGGGCTGGGATTTAGCTCAGTTGGTGGAGCACCGCTCTGCAGTCTCTGAGGTCCCAAGTTTGATTCCCAGCATGGCAAAAATGGGAGAAGGACGTGGCAACCCACTCCCAAGGCAATCCCAAAACAATCTGCCATTGAAAACCCTATGAGGGTCACTATGAGTCGGACAGGACTTGACGGCACCTAACAACAACAAAGGTAATTTGTAAAGTACACGTCAGGGTGTATTCACTTCCCAAAGAAGATTAACTAAGGAAGAAAGACTTACCCTGAATGTTAGTGGCACTATCCCACATGCTGCAGGACCTGATGAAGTAAAAGAGGTGGAGGTGGAGAAAGCCCACTTGTACAGGTATTCTCTGCTTCCTGGCTGCCATGTGAGCTGTTCTGCTCTACCACACCCTCCCCTTCATGATGGACTGAGACTTCTGAAACCATGAACCAAAATCCGTCCTCCCTTAAATTATTTTCTTGGGTATTTTGTCACAGCGATGAAAACCTAACACAGGCACCAGTTTTCCCAGCACTATTTATCAAAAAGACACCCATCTCTCTTGCTTATTCTTAGCACCTTTGCAAAAATCAGTTAGTTATAAATGTGTGGGTTTAACTTCTTCTAAGGTCTCTGTTTTGTTCCATTGGTTTGTGTGTGTGTTCATAGTCCAGTAGCATGCTGTCTAGATTACCACACCTTTGTAGGATATTTTGAAATCAAGTATTACAATGCATCCAGCTTTGTTCTTTTTGCTCAAGATTTACTTTGGCTCTTTCAGGGTGTTGTGGTTCCATAAAATTTTAGGATTGCTCTTTTCTAGTTATATGAAGGATTTCATTGGTATTTTGAGAGAGATCCCATTGAATTTATAGATTATTTTGGGTAGTATAAATATTTTAACAATATTGAGTCTTCCAATCTCTGAATGTAGCGTGTTTTCCTGGTTTTTGTGTATATGTGTATGCCATCTTTAACTTCTCTCATCTGTGTTTTACATTGTGGCTATCTTTTACCTCTTTGTTCAAATTTATTTCTAGATAATTTTTTTGGTAGATGTTGTAAATGAGATTGCTTTCTTGATTCTTATTTCAGTTAATTCACTGTTGGCATACAGCAAAACTATAGTTTTTTTGAATGTTTGTTTTATATCTTGCAACTTTGCTAAATTAATTAACTTTAGTAACTCTTTGGTGGAGTCTTTGAGGTTTTCTACATAAGATCATGTCATCTGCAAACAGGGAAAATTTTGATGCCCTTTTTATCTATCTCTTGCCTGATTACTCTACCTAGTGTTTCCAGTACTGTGTTGAATAAAATTAGTAAAAGTAGGTATCCTTGTCTTGGGGGCTTTTCTTTTAATTCACTGTGGTAATCTTTCTTATAATTGTAGTGTTCATAACATTTTGCACTTAGAATCATCTCTAAGTATCTGTGAAAGAGTGGTACCTGGACACTACCACTGCCACCACCACCTGCCCCTGTGGATACCAAACTCTGGATGCTCAAGTCCTTTATATAAAATGATATAATATTTACATATAACCTAAGCACATCCTCCTATATAATTTAAATCATCTCTATAACTTATAAAACAATATAAATTCTATGTAAATAGTTGTTACACTGTATTGTTTAGGGGGAAACGTTTGTATATGTTTGGACCAGACAGTTTTGTTTACAAATATTTTTCAGTCCATGATAGTTGAATGAGTAAATGCAGAATCCATGGAAATGGAAAGCTTACTGTAATGGGCAACACTGGTACCATTTTGCTATATTTTGTTCTTTGTATTCTAATTGGTATGTTGTTACTGATTTGCCATTTTTTTTTCTGTTTCCCCCCCCCCCCCAATAATCCAGCACTTCTATTTTATCTTTTCATTGCTGTATTATTATCCTTCCTCTTTGTGGTCTTTTTAGTGGTTACTTTGTGGTTTATAATATATATATATATATTTAACTTATCATAGTGTATGTTTGAGCCTGCAGCCATAGCCCTGTGAAATCTGATCCCGACAGATCTCAGAAGCTAAGCAGGGTCAGGCCTGGTTAGTACCTGGATGAGAGACTGCCTAGGAACACCAGGTGCTGTAGGCTTGGGAGAAGGACCTGGCAACCCCCTCCCAAAAATCATCCTGCCATTGAAAACCCTATGAACAGCAGAGAAGCACTGACAATAGTGTTTCCCCTGTTGTACAGAGGGTCGCTATGAGTCGGATACCAACTCGACGGCACCTAACAACAACAACAACAACAACAACAAGTGTATGTTTAAATAATATTATCTCTCTTCCTATATGGTATAAGAACCTTACCACAATATATTAGCCAAGGATTTGAGTTATTGTTGTCTTATATTTTAGCTCTACAATTGGTATAAATTCATAGTGTATTGTGACTGTTGGTGTAATCAGTAGATTAAGACTTTTTAATATAAAAATACTTGTACTTATCCATATATTTATCATTCTAATATTCTCCATGCTTTAGTGTAAATTCACATTTCCATTTGGTATCATTTTCTTTCTGCCTGAATGACTTCCTTTAACACTTTTTGGAGATCTGCCAGCAATGAATTCTTTTAGGTTTTATGAGTGAAGAAGTCTTTATTTTACCTTTTTTTTTTTCCCTGAAAAATATTACTGCTGAATACAGAATTCCAGGCCAACAGATTTTTACTTTCAGCACTTTAAAAAAATTTTGTGCCACAATCTTCTGATTTGAATTGCTTCCTGGGAGAAAGGGAGCTGACATCCTTACCTTCTTTTTCCTGCACATAATGTGTTTTGTTTTCTCTAGCTGCTTTTAATATTTTCTCTTCATCTTTGGCTTTGTGTTTCCCTTGGTGTAATTTCCCTTAAATTTCCTAGTTGCGGTTTGTTCACATTGTGGTCTGTGGATTTATCGTATTCCTAGAAGATTTGTGGCCATTATTCACAAATTTTTTTTCCTATCCTCCCTGCTTCCCTTTGCAGTGTCTTTCCAGGACTCCAATTTCACACGTATTAGCCCAAGCGAAGTCCCAGAGCTCACCTATGCTGTTTATTTTTTTCCATCCTTTTTTTGTTCCCTTTGTTTCATTTTGGGAAGTTTCTGTTGCTGTACCTACAAGTTTTCTTTGTAGTGTCAAATCTGTTGTTATTTCCATCCAGTATATTTTTCATCTTAGATTTTATAGTTTTGTTATCTAGAAGTTCTGTTGTTTTTACTTCCCTCTACCTTCTTGAGCATATAGATCGTATTTATAATTGTCATGATGTCTTTGTTGTGTAGTTCTGTCATCTAGGTCATTTCTGAGTGTGCACCTGTTGATTTACATTTCTTTTCATTATGGGTTGTTTTTTTCTGCTTTTTTGTATACCTAGTAATTTTTTAATGTGTGCCAGATATTGTGGGTTTTACCTTTTGAAATCTTGGGTAAGTTTGGATTCTTTTAAATAGTCCCAAGTTTTGTTCAGGAACATAGTTAAGTTACTTGGGAACAGTTTGTCTCATGGCTTCCTTTTAAGCTGAAAACCAAAGAAGACTTAAGTTTGGGGTTAATTTTTCTTCGCTACTGATGAAATACCCTTCTGAATATTCTGTCCAGTGCTCTTTGTATTGTGAAGTTTTCTGCTGGGCTGGAAAGGAGCACGGCATTTTTATGGCTCTATTTAAACAGCGGTGATGGTTGCACTTGCCCTTTTGGGTGATTCTTTCCCCAAATTCAAGTTGTTTCCTCCTATGCATGTGCTAATCTGTACTCCACTAAAGGTTGAGGGAGAACTCTGCAGATTTCTAGTTCTGTACCTCTCTGCTCTCTGGTACTCTGCTTATAGAACCTAGCCTTCTTGAACATACACCTCTATTCTTTAATTCAGGGGGACCAACAGATTGTGTTTGCATTTCTCTCAGTCCACTGGAGCCTGGAAACTCTCCAGATAATACCTAAAATAAGGTCCACCTCATTGGTTATTCTTCTCTCAGAGATTACTGTCCTAAGTTGCCTGCTGTCCCTAAAATGTATCATTTCTTTCTTTTTTTTTTTTTTTTTTGTCCAGTTTTCAATTGCTTATGGCAGGAGAATAAATCTGGTCCCTATTCCCTCACTACAGCTAAAAGCAGAAGTCTTAAATAGTATATATTTTGGATCCCTTATGAGCCATTCTTTTTCATGCCCTTCTTTTCCATGGTCTAGAAGTCTAGAATGCTTTTGCTTTCTTAATTAATCTTTGAATTTATATTAATTCTTCAGAATTCAACATGAATGAATTTCACTTATAAAAGTTTCCATTCCTTCCATTGATAGAGATAATCACTTCTTCTCTATTCCAAGTTCCTATAGTTCCCATATTTTGTGATACCTTATAGAATTATTTGATTGTGTCTTTCTCCCAGTAGCATATCACAGGCATTTTGCTAAGTATTTTGTATGTTTTATGTGTTTTGTCTTATTTAAATAAATAAATTATCTTCATAGTACCTATATGAAGTTCTTGCTGTTATGATCTCTACATAGTGAACCCAGCCAGTGTGGGGCTCAGAATCAATATTTCCTTCCTTCCTTCCCTTTCTTCTTTCCTTCCCTTTCTTCCTTCTTACTTTCCTTCCTTCTTTCCTTTTTACCTTCCTTTCTTCCTTCCCTTCCCTTCCCTTGTCTTCTTTCTCTCTCTCCCTCTTTCTTTCTTTCCCTTTCTTTCTTTCTTCCTTTCTTCCTTTGATTTTTGCAGTTCTGGGGAATCAAATACAGAGCCTTGTCCATGCTAGGCAAATACTTTACCGTTGAGTTATACTCCCAGCCAAGAATTAGTATTTTAATAAATATACTTATGCATAATAAAGATAATTTAAATACATGATCAGAAGAAAGTGATTAGAATAGTGAGGAAGATTTAAAATGATGTCATGCTTGGAATTAGGGAACTGGAGATGTTAACCTTGAGAAAAAAGATTCTGGATCCTGAATACCATCTTCAAATCTTTGGTGGGTTGTTATATCAAAGAAGGATTCAATGAGTTCTCTTTTGACTGCAGGAAGGCAAAGTTAGGACAAATAGGTCAAAACTGTAGAGAGGTATTGTTTGTTCCTTCAAAAGGGAGAATTTTTAGTAGCTAGGGCTTTTTAAGAGGCTGGGGTTTAGCTTATTTGGTAGAGTGCTGCTCCACACTCACTGAGGACTTGGGTTTAATCCCCAGCACCACAGAAAAGGGAGAAGGCAGTGGTAATTCACTCCTGAAGCAATCAGCTATTGAAAACCCTATGCAGGTCGCTATGAGTTGGACCTGACTCAACAGCACCTAACAACAAGAAGATTTTTCTGAAAGTAGAATAAATAGCCTTAGTGATTTCTTTTCACTGGCAGTCTATGTTCATTAATATGTAGCATGCCCGTGTAATAGTGTCAGTTACAGTGGAATAATGCTGGACTTGAAATTACTAGAAGTATGCACTCAGCTCTGTAGATCCTCTCTCTCCTCAATATTTCCTAACTATATGAACTTCATAGCATTTAAGTGTCATTTAATTACAAAGTACCTGGCATTTTAGCTGGCACAAAGTACACCCTTCTCCTTTATGGCTAAACATTGAAAAGGTAGATGATTTAGGTGATTGTTGAGAATCTGAGATTATCTGATTCTTTGGAAAACATTGGTTCATGTATCTTAGTTTTATTCTTTTATCTATATGTTTTTGTCATTTATAACTATGTTCCTATCATAGATGTTCATTATTAACCCAAATAAGGTTAAAAATAATTCATAAGACCAGGATTAAAAATATTTTTAACATAGTTCTTGTGACTGTGAACACAGAAAACAGAATTCAAGTCTTCAATTTACTAGAGCATAAAAATATTCTTGTTTGCCATTTCATTCCTTTCATTAATCCAGCAAATTGTTTTTGGTATCTGTGATGCACCAATGCTTTATTAGTGACAAAGGAGACAAAGACCCTACCTTAATGAATCATCTCCTAGGAAAAACAGACAAATAGAGAAAACATACTGTGATAAGTATTGTAATAAATTGAATGTAGGCTGCTATGGATGCACATAAAAGATGGTACACCACTGTCTGGAGAAAGGGTGAGAGAATTAAAGGAAGCATTATAGGGGAAAATAATGTATAAGCGGAGACTTAAATGATAAGTAGAAACTATTCAGGCATACAATACTGGGGAAGAGGAATACTCCACACAAAATCTCACAACCAGAGAAAACATACGTACCACGTTTATAGAAGTAAAAACCTTGAATACACCTGAAACTTGGAGTTTGATGGTTAGGTAACAGGACTGAAAGAGCTGAGCAGGGACTTGATTATTAGTGGCCTTATAACTAACAGTAAAGAATTTAGAATTTATCCTGAGGGAAATAAGAAACTATTAAGACTTTAAAGCAAGAGAACTGAATGTATTTGATCAGATATCCACTTTAGAGAGATCATTTTGGTAAGAAGGTAATATATAACACTGAAAAAGTTCAAGAAATAAACGCATAAACATATTATTTAGAAATAGAAGGGTGGGCTAGGGGCATAAGTCAGTAGTAGAACACTTGCCTACCATGTGTGTCATGTGTGAGGTGTTCTGTTCAATCTCCAGCAGGATAAGGAAAAATTAGGTCAGGGAACTGACTGTTGTGAGTTTGGGGTTTTTCGTCCCTCTTACAAACCTCATGCAATGATTTGACTTTCTCTACTTACATGTATTGTTGGCATATCAGTTAAGAGTGTGGATGCTAAGCCTAGACTGCCTCAGTTAAATCCTACCTATACTTCTTATAAGTTACTAGTTGCATGTGCTTAAATTTTCCTATCTATAAAAACCAAAATAATAGTACAAATTATCTCACAGAATTTTTGTAGAGACTAAATAAGTTAATACAAGTAAAACACTTAACCTAAGTACAAAATAAAAACTCAACATTAGCTATTATTATATGCCAGGCATTATTTGGGTGTTAAGATGCAAGGAGACTAGACAAATTCAATAATCGTAGTGGCAGCTTTTTGAAATGTTGCTTTCATTGATCAAGAGAATAGGCAGATGAAAGACCAGGATGGAAAAGATTTAACAACTTAACTATTAAAATTAACCTCATTCACATATAAATAACTTTGTGTCTTAAACAACTATAGAGCACACATGTTTTTAGAAACACATGGGATGTTTGTAAAATTGACCAAAGAAATGCTCAAATACTAAAAAATGGAATCATACAGATGGTATCTGTTTATTAGTGACAAAGGAGACAAAGACCCTACCTTAATGAATCATCTCCTAGGAAAAACAGACAAATAGAGAAAACATACTGTGATAAGTATTGTAATAAATTGAATGTAGGCTGTTATGGATGCACATAAAAGATGGTACACCACTGTCTGGAGAAAGGGTGAGAGAATTAAAGGAAGCATTATAGGGGAAAATAATGTATAAGCGGAGACTTAAATGATAAGTAGAAACTATTCAGGCATACAGTACTGGGGAAGAGGAATACTCCACACTTTTAGGCTTTTAAGCTAGAAGTTAACACAAAAGATCACTAAAAAATTTTAAGTTAGAAATTTATGCTTTGCATTAACAGATAAGTCAAAATAAAATAATAAAAGACTTTTCAAAATTGAGATGCTCTTAACATCAAAGTTTTATGTATTTTAGAAAAGAAAATCTGAAAATTAGTAAGTTCTTATTTCTGATAAATAGAAATAAAAGTGGAAGAGTAGATGTACTAACAGAGGAAACATTTCAAGCACTGGAAACATTTCATAGTTGCAGCCGAAAATTAGCTCTGTAATAAGACACTTCTGTGTATCACAATAATATTAAACTGTAGACACTTTCATGTACTGGCAAAAGGAGAGGAAATTGGTATATCCACTTTGAAAAATAATTTGACATTATCTAATAAAGTTGAAAATGTACATACTCTTTACCCTGTGTTTCCCCTCCTAAATGAATACACTAAAGAACTGCAAATGTGTACCAGGAGACATTTATAAGATTGCTCATGGTCCCATTATTAGAAACTATCCAAAACTGTAGAATAGCCAAATTATGGTATAGTCTTACCATAGAATATTGCAGTGCAATAGAATAGAAAATAAACAAAAATTATTGACTGATTACATTCATCAATATGAATAAATCTCATAAATACAATTTTATTCAAAAGAAACAGGACACACAAGACATTCAAAACGATCGCATTTATATAAAGTTGAAAAAAGGCAAAACATACTCTAATAGATGTTCAATAATATGTTGTTGTTGTTGTTGTTAGGTGCTGACTCGGGTATCTGACTCATAGCGACCCTCATAGGGTTTTCAATGGCTGGCTATTTCGGGATAGCCTTGGGAGTGGATTGCCAGGTCCTGCTCCCATTTTTGCGGTGCTGGGAATTGAACTCGGGTCCTCAGAGACTGCAGCGCAGTGCTCTACCAACTGAGCCAAATCCCAACCCGTTCAATAATATAGTTCATGAGTAAATGGATAGTTTTTACTTTCTAAAACAAAAATCTTGAGTAATAAATGATTGAAAGAGAAAAGTTTGGATTTTATTGTGTTCTGTAGGGAATAAGAAAGGAAATAACAAAGATAGATTATGATTTTTAAGTTTTCATCCAACTGGATAATAAACATCTTTTCAGGCTTTTATGTTGAGTATGAAAATCTGAAAAATGTAAATTAAACAAATACTTATTTTTTAAAACAAATATACCTTAAATGTGTTGGTATTTTAATTCCAAAAGTAGATAACTTGTAACCCAAGGGGTTCTGAAGTTTGTTGCTTATACTGGACTTAAGTGATTCTCATAAGAACTCAAGACTGGTATATCAAGTTTCCCATTGTTCTCCTATAAACTTGGACTATTGACTTTATTAATATATGTGACTTTTTAAAATTAACAATGTATATTTTTAAAAATTCCCACTCTGATACTACTTGTTGCTATTAATATGCATAACTTAGTTGTTGTTGTTAAGTGCCGTCGAGTTGGTGTCCGACTCAGCGACCCCCTGTACAACAGGGGAAACACTATTGTCAGTGCTTCTCTGCTATTCGTAGGGTTTTCGATGGCAGATTGATTTTTGGGAGGGGGTTGCCAGGTCCTTTTCCCAAGCCTACAGCTTCTGGTGTTCCCAGGCGGTCTCCCATCCAGGTACTAACTAGGCCTAACCCTGCTTAGCTTCCGAGATCTGAAGGGATCGGATGCCACAGGGCTACAGCTGCAGGCATGCATAACTTAACAAGGTCCTAAATATAATATGCCAGCTTTTATATATAAAATAGCATTCAAACATTGCTTAATTAATTTTAAGTCAGTTGAACTCTAAGAGAACTAAACTTTTGCCTCAGAAGTCTTATTTGTAATAAAAGTTTTGTGTGTGGTGGTATGTGCGTGTGTGTTTGTTTTGAGACAGTGTCTTACTGTGTAGACCAGGCTGGCCCCGGACCTGCAGTGATCCTCTTGCTTTGCCTCCCAAGTACTGAGATTACAGGTGTGTACCACCACACCTGGCTTGTATGAAAATTTTAAAGGGGAGATAATAAACTCAAATGTCTGTAGTGGCCCTTGAGGTAATAAATGAAAGGAGGGGAAAGGAATGGAATTTGGCAAATCTAACTCACATAATCTACCTATCTAAAGAGAGTAACTCCTACTCAATTCCATCCTTGAGGGAATGTGGATTGTGGAGCCAGATCATCTACTCTTTCAAAATACATCATGTTTAGTAATAATTTGGAAATTTTTTAACACTGTACAAATCATCTAAAACAACTCTATGGGTAGGATCTTCTGCCTAGGCAGTTAGTTTGCAAAGAATTATAAAGACTATATTATTTTGACCAAATAATTATTTTGTTTTTCATTGTATTTTATATATAGTCGACAGAGGTACGTTCTTGGAGACACAGCCATGCAGAAGATGGCCAAGTCCCATGTTTTCTTGAGTGGTATGGGTGGTCTTGGTTTGGAAATTGGTAAGCAGTATTTTTGTTTATAATTTGATTTGATATTTTTGAACAACATAAGATAATTTTTAAAATTTAACTCTGTATTCCCTATAAATGAATTAGATTTACAACCTTGATCACATTCAGTTTTGATTCTTTTGACAAGACTGTTTCATGACATTGATAGGATCTTGCTCAAGGAACCAATGATGCCTCTCATTGCTTCTAATTTTTGTGATATTAGTAGCTGTTAATGATCATTTTTTATATATGTTAATTCATTATGGTAGCACACATGCAATATTCACAAAAACAGAGGAATACACTAAAATTTTAGGAGTAGTTGTGCTTGGTGGTATGATTATGCAAAATTCTATTTGTTCCTCTTTTTTTTATCTATATTTTCTAATTTTTTAAAATAAAGAACTTATTTCTTGAGTAGTAAGAATAAGTTATTCAGCAAGAGATGTGACCAAGCTCCATAAAGCCATATTTTATATACCTTTCTAATATTAAGTAATTCCTTTTTCTTATTCTTTTTTAGCCAAGAATCTTGTTCTTGCAGGGATTAAAGTGAGTATATGTCCTTATGATGAAAAGGTGTTTGTTATGAATTGTTTTTGCTCATTTGTAGAGGTAATATTGTTTGCACTTCAACTTACTGTTCCTTCATTTTATAGAAAATTTTTTAACAGTCTACTGTTTTTTCAAAAAATCATGGACATTTCAAAAATGAAAAAATGGAATAGTTTAACAAAACCATATGTACCTGCCACACAGCTTAACTTACCATCTCATAGACACCTTTGTTTCATGTATCCCCTTTCTATTCCCCACTACTTGTAGCGGCCAAATTATTTTGATGTAAATCTCAGATATTATATCATCCTTAAATATTTTAGCATATATCTTTAAAAAATAAAAGATACCTTTTGTAAGCATAAACACAGTACAGTACCAGTTTCATGCCTAAAAGTGTAACAAGTCCTTAATATTGCTGTATTATTTATCTATTGCTCTAAAGCCATTTACTGTAAAATTTAATAGCTTAAATGACATTTATTATATCTCCGTTTTTTCTGGGTAAGGATATAGTCTTGAATTAGTGGGTTCCTCTGTGTGAGGATCCTCTTACAAGGCTGCAATCAAGGTATTTGTAGATGCTGCAGTCATCTTGAGGCTAGGTTGGTGAAGGGTCTGCTTCCTTAACTTCCTCTTGGTTGTTGGCAGGATTCTGTTCTTCATAGGTTATTGGACTGAGGACCTCAGTTGCTTACTGGCTATTGACCAGAGTTCACCTTTAGTTCTTTGCTAGGTGCCATCTCTGTAGGACAGCTCATATGTGACAGCTTGCTTCATCAGAGCAAGGAACCAAGAGGAAAAGAGAGGGAGTGTGCTACCCACACAAGTTACAGTCTTTTAGCACCTAATCTCAGAAGTAAGTCTAGCCCACACTGAAGAGGAAAGAATTACCCAAAAGCCTGAATATCAGGACTTGGGGAGCATTAGGGCCATCCTAAAACTTTGCCTTCCATAAAATATCTACTTAGAGTTCAGATTTTCCTAAGAAATCTTTTAAAGCTTGGTATGTTCAAATCAGGAAGCAAGTAAAATCCCTATACTGATTTTTTTTTTAATCTATAGATTTCCCTTCCCTGATTTTTTAATCTTGCAATTTATTTGTTGAAGAAACTAGTAAATGACTAGTCACATATACCTCTCTCCCTGTATATCCTGAAAACTGATATTTATATCCAGACTAATTCCAATTGAATTCTTTTGGCGTGATTACTTTACAGATGATGTTGTGTTCTCCCACCAGGAAACAATAGTAATTCTATTGTCCCTCTTTTTGTAATTACTTTAGCCATTAGTTATCATTGCATTCATTCAGTACTGGGAGCTGCAGTTACATTCTGTTGCTCTTTCCTCATTTATTAGCTGGAATAATGATTTAGGAAGAAAATTTTCCATTCATCAGTTTTTGACTACACAGAAGTATAGACCATATATGTACAAAAGACAGGAGAAATACTTGATTTTCCCCACTCTTTACCAGCTTTCAAAAATCATTGATTTCTTATCCCTTAGCAGTGACTAGAGAACTCTATGTGTGTGTACACATGTCATAATAAACGCATGGATTTAAACATATTCAGTGTTTCAATCCATTAGAGATGCTATTTTCATTGATACTAAAATTGTTCCATCTTTGGTTAGTGGCATCCTCTTCAAGTTTCTGAGTCTTTGACACAACCCCAGGATTCTTTGCCACTGTACAGTCTTTTTGGTAGACAAAGCTAGATCATTCACCATAAATAAGCAATGAAACTTCTAATTTTCAATTTAGGATTATTAAATGCTACTAAGATATCTAATTCACATTTAGGATTATTGGGTTACTTCTTTCATATTTTTATCTTTTTTCTCCTCCTGTAATACTTAGTTCCTAGTGACAACCTCATTACTTGTGTTTCCTATATTTAACCTGTCTAGTTTCAGAATACCAATTTTAATATTAATAACAATATATTATTGGAAACAATTTAAGCTCGTTTATTCTTTTTAAATCTCAGTTGGATTTGGACGACAACTGCTTTTTTAAGTCACTTTAAATTTTTGGTTAGTCATGCAAACAACTCAAACAGTTTAGTCAATTTATTCATTTTGCTTTGGATCTTTAGGAATTTCTTTTTTGACTCATTTTACTATCATGTGAGATTTATTTGAATCAAAGTCAAATTTATAACACAGAATATAAAGTCTGGCTTCTCTGCCCTATTGTCTCCTTCATTTATTAGGTCACTCCCTTTTTTATTGGATTACTCTTCATTTGTTTTTAAATACAAGCAAATGCATGCACACATACGTGCATATCTACTAACATCTGTATATATGTACTTATCTCTTCCTTTCTTAAAATGCCTTTTCTCCACCTTAGTTTTTATTCCTTAACAGCATATTTTTAAGATTACTGTGGTGATAAGTGAGTATTGCATTCTTTTTTTATAGTTATATATATGTGTATTATATGGATATATTACATATTATGTCAAGTTTTCCCTATGGGTAGACATTTTGACTGTTTCTAATTTTTAATAGTACCGCATTTAATACCCTTATATGTAGATATCTTTGTATCTTTCCAAAGGAGTGTTTGAGAGAGATTCCTGAAAATAAAATCACCGTGTCAAAGGAAAAAATGCATATGTCTTATTGCTGAGATTGCTAAGTTCTTTTCAGTTGAGGTTGAGCCACTTCACATCACTAATGTAAAAGAGGGAGTGGTTGATACCACCCTCATTGATAGAACATGTCAAAGTTTTGGATTTGGTCTAATCTAATGCAATATTTCATTCTGATCAAGGTTGAAGATCTTTAAATATTTTTAAGAGCCATATGCATTTCTTTTTCAGTATATTCCTTGTAAACAAATCTGTTCCTTTTTTTGTAAGGTTTGTGGTCTAAGTCACAAATATTTTCTTGTGATTTGTCAATTATTTTTATTGCTTGAGACATGGAGTATTTTTTTAAAGTTTTTTATATGAATTTTCATATGTTGATTTTTATCACATGCCACTTTCATAAATTTAAAATCTCTTACTATGTAGTTTCTCCATCAAGTTATTGGAGTTTCCAGATGTATATAGTCTTTGCCTGCATATAAATCTAGTTTTAAATCCTTTTCAGTTTTTATGCTTCTAATTTTTTGTTATTGTTTATTTATTACTTCCAGTGTAAATAATATTAGAGATAGTGAGCATCTTGACCTATTCTGGACTTCAACAGATATTGTCCTCTTTTTTGAAGGCACTTACAATTCATGATACAGAAAAATGCCAATCATGGGATCTAGGGGCCAACTTCTTTCTGTGTGAAGATGATGTTGTTAGTAGAAGAAACAGGTAATGGGAGAATTTCTTTTGATGTTATTATCATGAGGGTTTTTTTTTTTTTAACTCTCAGTTATTTAGAATATTTTCTGTGTTCAGAACATCAGATCAGTCTTAGTTGTTTAACTCATCACCATAAGTTCATACTACCATAGATGAATAAGTACTGGCATTTACTTATCTAATAACTTGTATTTGTGAAATTTTTGATCCATTCACACTGTTATCTAGCAATGCATTTCTTTGAAATTACAAAGGGAAGTCTTTAGTATTGCTGAATTCTTAAAAGACCTTATGGAGCTTGGAGCTGTAAGGATATACTTGGAGACTGTTGGCTTATTATGGAATATGATAGTTCATGTTAAGGTCTTATCTATAGCTTATTAAGTTTTCATTGAAATTTTATAACATGTTAGAGTTCTGCTGATGCAATTAAAGTGTCCAGCATTGATTACTTGAATGAAAAAATAGTAAAGGTTGTTTTTTTCAGGGCTGAAGCTGTACTTCACCATATTGCAGAACTAAATCCATATGTTCAGGTCTCATCATCATCCTTTCCTTTTAATGAAACCACAGATCTCTCCTTCTTGGAACAATACCAGGTTCGTACACCATCAAGAAGAGTTGTATTGAAATAATACCTATCAAATGCTACATTCTAGGGAAAAGCCCTTAGAACTACTGGATAGCAATTAGCAATTTTGATAGTAATGTGCATAAATAACTACCTGAAATTCAGTGGTTTATAGCAACATGAATCTATTTCTTCCTCTTGCATGTCAGTTGGGCATCCAGCTGTTCTAGGCTGAACTTAGCTTTGATTGAACTCCCAAGTCTGGGTTCTGTCCATATGGCTATTCTGGTACCAGGATATAATCAATTCATATTCTTCTGGCAATACAAGAAACATGAAAGGGCAAGTCCACCTACTTTAAGCACATTTTAAGGCCTTATTTGTGTTGTTTCCATTAACATCTCATTGGCCAAAACAAGTCGCTATCAAATCCAAAGTGAAGCTTGAAAGTACATTTTTTTTATTCCTAGGAGCCACAGGCAAACGGTACAGTTACAAGGGAGTAAGATACATGGATCAGTAATTGAATTCATCATGTTGTTTTTGTTAGGTGCCATCAAGTCAGTGTCTGACTCAAAGTGACCCTACATGCAGCAGGCGAAACAGTATTGTTACTGCTTCTCTGCTGTTTGTAGGGTTTTCAGTGGCACATTGTTTTTTGGGAGGGGGTTTCTGGGTCCTTCTCCCATGCCTATAGCACCTGGTATACTCAGGCATCTCCCATTGAAGTATTCACCACGCCTGGTCCTGTTTAGCTTCCGAGATCTGATGGCATTGGTTGCCACAGTGGTATGGCTGCAGGCAAATTCATCATAGGTACCACAATTTCTTAAGTAAGAGGAACAACAAAATTTCCAAGTACTTTGGATAATCTAAAAGTGACTAAGTTGACCTTGATTTTTGTGTGTGTGTGATGAAGTTATTCTGTTACCTATTTAAAAATAAGTATACACTTCCATTCTGAACTGGATAACTTAAAATCTGTCTTTGTAGCATCTAAAATTCTAACTGGGTTGGGATTTAGCTCAGTTGGTAGAGCACTGCTCTGCAGTCTCTGAGGTCCCGAGTTTGATTCCCAGCACCACAGAAATGGGAGAAGGACGTGGCAGCCCATTCCCGAGGCGTGTTACATTTCACAAATACTTAAAGAAATGTGAGATTCCTGGGTCAGAGACTGAGCATTTTATTACTTAGGGCATCACACCTTACTGCAAAGGATACCTCATAAAAAAGTAATAGAAATAACTCCTCCACCAGATTTGCAAATCTCTGCATAGGATCATATGCAACACGAGAAAACAAGGTAACATGATAACTGCCAAAAGAACCCAAGTACTGTCTAGTAACAGATTCCAAAATATATATAGATAGATAGATAAAATTCCTGACAACAAATTTAAAAGAGTGATTATAAAGAAGCTCAGTAAGATTCTAGACAATATAGATAGTCAGTTGAGGAAAATAGTTTGTAACAGGAATGAGAAATTCAAAAAAGAGAGATCTTGATAAAAATCCAAACATATTTTGGAAATGAAGAGCTGAATAAATTACATAAAAATACAGTTGGAAACCTCAATAACAGACCACTAGATTAACAAAGTATATCTTAACTTGAATACAGGACTTTTAAAATATCCCAATCAGATCAAAAAAAGAAAAAAAAAAAATGGAGGCTTTCAGACCAACCTTTGGAATATAATTAAAGAAACATATTTGCATTTTCAAGGTGCCCAGGGGAGAAGGGAAAAGCACAGAAAATTTATTCAGTCAAACAATAGCTTAGAACATCCCTAATCTTGGGAAAGATATGTACATCCAAGTATAGGAGGCCTATGGGATCCCACATAATCATGACTAGACAAAATCCTCAACATAATGCGTGTAGTCAAACTGTCAAATATACAAGATAGGGCTAGGAGTGTAGCTCAGTAGTAAAGCATTTGACTAGACCCTGGGTTCTAGTTAGTCAGACTTGTTCTGCCCTGGAACCTGTGATCTTCCTGCCTCCTCCTCCCAAATTACTGGGATTATGGATGTGTGCTACTATTCCTGGCTAGCTAACTGATACTTGACAGAAGTACAAAAAACAAACTTTGGAAAATAGGAAAACCTCATCAATAAATGGTGCTGGGAAAACTGGATATCCATAATGCAAAAGATTCAGACTTGACCTCTGTCTCTTACCCTGTAGAAAAATCAGCTCATACTGAAAGGAAAAAAAAAAAAAGCCCTAAATGTAAGACTGGAAACTATGAAACAACTAGAAGAAAATAAGAAAATCAGATGAGGACATTGGTATAGGCAGTGATTTCTGATTTTCTGTTTATGACTCAAGAATTACCATAAAGAAAAGCAAAAATGCCACATGGGATTACATCAAATTATAAAGCTTTGGCACAGGAGAGTAAAAAGTCAATCTCTAGATTGGGAGAAAATATGTACCAGCTATCAGATAAAAGACTGCAACTGTACCACTGTAGTGTCAATCCTGTCACATCTCAGAAACTAAGCAGGGTCGGGCCTGGTTAGTGCTTGGATGGAAGACTGCCTGGAAACACCAGGTGCTGTAGACTTGGGAGAAGGACCTGGCAACCCACTCCCAAAAAACAATCAGCCATTGAAAACCCTATGAATATCAGAGAAGCAGTAACAATACTGTTTTTCCTGTTGTATGTAGGGTCACTATGAGTTGAACACTGACTCAGCGGCACCTAACATCAATAATCATATGAAGGATTAATATCCAGAGTATATAAGGAACTCAGACAACATAAAAGAAAGTAACCCAATTTTAAAAAGGTACAGATGATCTGAACAAATAGTTCTCAAAAGAAAAAATACAAATAACCAACAAAACACATGAAAAAATGCTTGATGTCATTAGTCATCAGTGAAATGCAAATTCAGGTTACAATGAGAGCCTGGTGCCATGGCACATGTCTGCTACCCAGCAGCTTGGGAGGCTGAGGCGGGAGGATCACAACTGCAAGGACAGATGCAGCCTGCACAACTTTGCCAAACCCTGTCCCAAAATAAAAGGCAATCTAGGAGTGCAGTGGGGCTGGAATTTGGCTCAGTGGGTAGAGCGCTGCGCTGCAGTCTCTGAGGTCCTGAGTTCAATTCCCAGCACCACAAAAATGGGAGAAGGGCCTGGCTAATCCACTCCCAAGGCAATCCCGAAGCACTCAGCCATTGAAAACCCTATGAGGGTTGCTATGAGTCGGATACCGACTCTATGGCACCTAACAACAACAACAACAACAAGGAGTGCAGTGGTAGAGCAGTTGCCTAGCATGCATGAAGACTTGTATTCAACCACCTACTACTGAAAAAAATAAAAAAAAAATCTTCAGTGAGATATCATTTCACTCCAATTAAAATAATTATCAAAACATGCTGGTAAGGGTGTAAAGAACAAAAGAACTCATACATTATTGGTAGAAATGTAAATTAGTATTATGGAAAAGATTAGGGAGGTTCCTCAAAAAATTAATAATAGATCTTTATTATCCAGCTATCCCTCTACTGGATATATATCCAAAGAAATTTAAATCAGCATGCCAAAGAGATACCTCCATGCCCATGTTTATTGTAGCACTATTCACAATTTAGAAAACATGAAATCAACATAATGTATGCATGGGTAAGGAAATTTTGGTATATATGCAAAATGGAATATTTTTCAGCCATGAAGAATGAAATCTTGTCATTTGTAGCAAAATAGATGAAATTCAGGAGCATTAAAGTGAAATGAGCCAGACACAAGTACTGTCTACTCAGTCTCATATATGCAGTTTAAAAACGAAATTTTTTTCAAAGTTGATATGAATGTAGAATAGTGATTACTGGAAGTTGGGAAGTGGTGGGCGAAAGGGTGGATAAAAGGCTGGATTTGTTTGGTACACACTATGTGCATTTATTGACATCACACTGAACCCCTTTAATATGTACTGTTAATACATGTTAATACAAAATAAAGTAGAAATTTAAAGTATGGACATTATATTGCATTTCCTTTTACCACCACGCCTACCACCCCTGTCCTTTCCCTTTACCCATTAGTGCAACCTAAAGGGCTCTAAGGATGCCTGCATAAGATGCTTGCTTTGAAGGGGAAGACTGAGCTTAGGGAACCTGCTGTTTTATAACAAGTATTAAATAAGTCTTTTCTCTGTCCCTGAAGGTGACAGTACCTCATGTAGGATTTTACATGGTAAATACAATCCTGAGAAATGGCTCCAGTAAAGAGTGGTTAGGACCTTTCACTTGCGCATACCCAATGAGAGTAAAGAATGAAAACCCAAAGGAGGAATGTCTCACTACAGGAGGCACACCATATTGTGTTAGATAACAGAAAATTAAATCCAAATCTGAACTATAACTTAGGTTCTAGTAAACCTAAGTTATAATTCATACATATCAGCAATAAGGAAAGTGTAGGACTGAGAATCTATCTCTACTTTTCCTACTTCAGAGACAAATAAATGACTTTAAGAAAATATTTGACACTGGGCACGGTGGTGCACGCCTCTTATCCCAGCGGCTCGGGAGGTGGAGGCAGGAGGATCACAAGTTGGAGACCAGAGGCAGTCTGCATAACTTAGCGAAACCCTGTCTCAAACAGTGGGGAAAAAAAAAAAAAATATGAAAGCTTAGTGGTCCAGCACTTGCAGAGCATGCAGGCGCAAGGTCCTGGGTTCAACCCCCAGTACCACACACACAAAAAAGAAAGTATTTGACCACTATGAGTCTAAAGTTATTATAGTATAATCTGATTTTAAAACATACACTTATATCACGGGATGATCATATAAAAATAAGGATTAAATTATTTGCTATCTTAAATAATAGAATTAAGTGGTTTCACTAATGATACTGTGGTAAGGCAGAAATTTATATTGTGAATCTGTTGGATCTCAGAAGTAAAAGAGAGTGTATTAGACAGGTGGTATGTCACAGAGAAACTGACCAAAAGAAACATGGGGGGAGAGATTTATTGGGAGTTCACAGTGAAGACGATCAGTCCACAATGGTAGCAGGGCAGGCATAGCAGCAGCAGGGTTCTGGTAGGTGATCTAACAGCATGGCAGATGAGAAGCAGAGAGCAGAGAGAACTTGCTGGAACCAGTGATCTAGGTAAAATCCCCCGAAGGCCCCAACCCCAGTGGTGATTTCCACCAAGCTAAATCCTACCTCCCAAAGTTCCATTCCAGCTTGGGACCTAGTCTTCAAACATGTGACCTTTGGGGGACATTGAGATCCAAATTATAGCAGAAAGTTATGTCAGCTAATTTATCTCTTAAAATAATAATTGTCACCCTTTTCAGCTAGCATGAAAAACATTGTGCTCCTGGATTATCATTTCCAGGCCAGTAACAGATAAAAAACATCTCCAACTCTTTGCATTTGGAGAGTGTATAAATACCATACAGTTTGAATATTAAAGTTTGCTTCTATTTGTGGAGCCTCTAATGGTAAATGAATTTAATGTGGGCATATTTTCCCCTTATATGTTATTTTTATTTTTGCCATTTTATACTTCTGAAATTAATAACCTTAGAAAAATACAATACAATAATAACTTTTTTACAAGGATAACAGTATATTTCTAGTACAGAACTAACATGCTTCCCATTTAGAAGTTGTAATTTAGAAAATAATTGCATTTTCTCATCTATAATTTCTTTCTCAACAGTGTGTAGTATTGACAGAGATGAAACTTCCATTGCAGAAGAAGATCAATAACTTTTGCCATTCTCATTGCCCTCCAATTAAGGTAATATTGTTATTTAACAATGACATGCTATTAAAGAAAGAAGAGTTCTACTGTTAAAATTCATAGCTTTTTTGCAGAGCAATATAACAAGCCCTTTTTACATAAAGACAATCACAAGATTTTGCCCTTTAGTTTTGGTGTAATATTTATTTCCTATGTTTAAACTGGGCTGGGATGTAGCCCAGTTGGTAGAGCGCTGCTCTGCAGTCTCTGAGGTCCCGAGTTCAAGTCCCAGGACCACACAAACGAGAGAAGGACATGACAATCTACTCCAGAAGCAATCCTGAAACAATCAGCCATTGAAAGTCCTGTAAGTATCAGATATGACTCGACGGCACCTAACAACAACAACGTTTAAACTAGAATCTAAGTTTGGCTTTTAGACAAATTGCCAAACTTAGAGAAGAGTTGAGGTTAGGAATGGAAAGAATGGTAAATATTGTATTCGCCATCTAACTTTAAACGTAATATGGTGATGATTTCAAGGGGTTCATTATTTCATTTAATGACTATTTGTTGAACATGTACTCAAGAGATTTTCCTTTTAGTTTTGGTGTAACATTTATTTCCTATTTTTAAACTGAAATCCAGGTTTGGTTTTTAAACAAATTGCCAGAATTAAGGAAGAGTTAAGGTTAAGAATGGAAAGGATTATAAATATTGAATTGACAATCTAACTTTAAACATATGATGGTGGTTTCAAGGGGTTCATTACTTTATTTAACAAATATTTGTTCAACGTATACTTGTTAGGTGTCGTTGAGTCAGGTCTAACTCATGTGACCCCATGTACAACACAATGAAATACTCTGTGGTACTGTGCCATGCCTAGTACTATTGTCAGTGCTTCGTAGTCTACCATTCCTAGGATTTTCAATGGTGCATTGTTTCAAAAATGGGTCCCCAGGTCCTTCTCCCTATCCTGTAGCACTTAGTGTTCCTAGATGGTCTCACATCCAAGAACTAACCAGGCCAACTGTGCTTGTTGTGCTTAGGTGCCACTGAGTCGGTGTCCAACTCCTAGCAACCCTACGTATAACAGGAGAGGCAGTATTGTTAGTGCTTCTCTGCTATTCATAGGGTTTTCAATGGCTGATTGTTTTTTGGGAGTGGGTTGCCAGGTCCTTCTCCCAAGCCTACAGTAGTTGGTGTTGCCAGGAGGTCTCCCCCCAATTCAAGTACTAACCAGGCCCGACCCTGCTTAGCTTCTGAGATCTGACAGGATCAGATGCCAGGGTGCTTTGGCTGCATACCAGTATGTACTATGTACCAGATACAATTTTAAGCACAAGGTATACATTAGTGAACAGGAAAGGCAAGTTTTTCTACTCATGAAAATTACCATCAGATAGAGAAAATATACAATAAAGCAAATAAGTATATGATGTGTTTTTCAATAGTTCCAAGTCCTTTGAAGAAAAAAATCTGAGAAAAGAATAAAGAACAGTATCTCTGTGAGGATGAGAGAGGGGCCAGTGCCATTTCTATTAGATTAGAAAGTTGGAGAATTACTTTGTGAGGAGATGACATTTGTATAGAGCCCTGAGTAATGAGGAAAAAACAGCTATGTAAGGATCAGAGAGAGAGTATTCAAACCAGATGGATCTGCAAGTAGAAAAATCAGCTTTGTGTGTTTGAGCAATAGTAGGAGGCATGTCAGGACCAAAATGGAGTTGGGTACAGAGGAGAGGAGAATAGAAATAAACAAAACTAAAATACTGGGTTTATAGAAGTGGGTAGAGGATCATGTCTTGTAGGCTTTTTAAGTATATTTGAGGTTTAAGCCTCTGAGTTTTTACCTGATTTATTTATTTTCTTTTTTCCTTTTATTGATAAATGTTGATAGGGTACAGAGTAATATAGCATTTGCTTTTTCCATTTTGCAACTATACAATACTTGTGGTTACATGTCATCAACTTAAAAAGTTCATGGAACTTTTGAATTAATGTGTACTAAAACACATATGCATATATAAGTCATATATTTTTTAAAGATTACTTTGTCTTACTCCGTGCAGAATGGACTATACCAGCAGTTTTTCAGAGTGTGGTTTGAGTATATTGAGAGTTGAGAGTCCCTGAAACTTGTCAGAGGATCTACACAAACTGTGTTTTAGTATTACTAAGTTGTTATTTGCATTTTTCACTGTGGTTCTCTTATGGCACAGTGTACTTTTCAAGAATATCTGCTCTTGTAAACTAAGCAGGGCCAAGCCTGATTAATACTTGGATGGGAGACCGTTAGGGAATACTAGGTGCTGTAGGATTAGGGGAAAGACCCAGCTGCCAACTCCCAAAATAATCAGCCATCAAAATTCTATGAGTAGCAGAGAGTCACTGTCATACAGTGTCCTGTAGTGTTTCATCTCAGTAAATTTCCAAAACATAGAAAATCATTGGATTATAAATACAGTGCAGAAAGAATTAGATATATTAGAAGTTACTGCAATAATCCAGCTGAGAGATGCTTGTGTCTTTGATGGGAAAAGGGGAGAATAGAGACAATGGGAAGTTTTTGAGTTTGAGGTAAATTTTGTTTTTGTTTTTGTTTTAAAAAAAAAAAGGCTGATAGAACTTGTGAATGGGTGAATGTGCATTTTGTAAGTAAAAGTGATGGAGAATGACTCCTATATATTTGTCCAACAAAATTAAGTGCTTAGTGATGACACTGGAAAAAGATTTAGATGAGAAAATCATAATTCTTCCTTTGTAATTAAATGCATAACTCTAGCTCTACCTCCTTTGTTTTAGGGTTCATTTGTTTCTTTTGAAGTAAGAAAAGGCTGTTTGTTCCTTTGAGATAGGCACTAAACCAAAAGCAGTTTATATTATTTACATGTGCTGGAAACCTTTAGTTTGTAGTATTAATGTAGCATATTTGTATTCTGTAGAACATTTGTGCTGTGCTTCACAGTGTAAGGTGAATAAGACAATAATCAGTAAACTTACAATAAGGCAAAAAAGTTTTACCAAATAATTTCACTAGATTATAAACTAAAATCTTTGCTTATGTAATTGATGTCATATCTATATTTGAGTTATTTTGAGAAAAAAATGGATAAATTGTCCTGGAGTTTGCAGCTTCTAAACTTAAAAAAATATAGATATACTGGACTGGGGGTGTGTCTCATTGACAGAATGCTTGCTTAGCATTCATGAGAAGCTCTGGGTTGAATACCTAGCACTGCATAAAGAAAGAAAAAAAGTATACATAAAATACATATGTGTAAAACATACATATAAAATGTGTATACTATATATATATATTATATGTGGGCTGGGAGTTAGCTCAGTTGATACAGTGCTGCTCCATACTCTCTAAGGCCCCAAGATTTATCCCCAGCACCGCAAAAATGGGAGAAGGACAAGGTAATCCACTCCTGAAGCAATTCCAAACCAATCGGCCATTGAAAAGCCCATGAGAGTCACTAGGAGTTGGACCCAATTCCACGGTACCTAACAACAAAACAATTATATATATTATATATATATGTATGTATACACATATATATACACAAGCACACACACACTTGTATGTACTACTTTGATCAGGAGAGGAGATAAAGGATCAAGTGGGAAATGGCTTTCTAATAGCTGTCTCATACTTTGCATAACAGGAGTGATTATTTTGATGAAATTTTTATACCCAAATATCACTACATTTAGTTTTGTTAGAAAAATATCACTTTATGCTGCATCAGAGAAACTATAGAAACAATTTTTCTTGCAATAGTTTTAAGCACAAAAATAATGTCTTTAAAAATTCTTAGAATGGACACCGGGTGTGGTGGTGCTATTAACAATTTTTCTTGCAATAGTTTTAAGCACAAAAATAATGTCTTTAAAAATTCTTAGAATGGACACCGGGTGTGGTGGTGCACACCTGTAATCCCAGTGGCTCAGGAAGCAGAGGCAGGAAGATCGCAAGTTCAAGACCAGAGGCAGTCTGTGTAACTTAGTGAGACCCTGTCTCCAAAAGTGAAAAAATGGGCTGGGGGCGCAGCTCAGTGGTCCAGCACTTGCACAACATGTGGGCACAAGGCCCTGGGTTCAAACCCCAGTACCACAAAAAAAAAAAAAAGTTCTTAGAATGGTGATCATGTGAAATTACTTTTCATAAAACATGATTGTGTTAAAGAATCTTATTTTTACCTTTCATGACTTTGGTCCTACACACTTGTAGTTCTCAAGCCTTTTTTCTGTAGATTCCTCTCAGTTGTTATTCTGTTCTATTTCCCATTAACTACTGCCTTTGGTAAATAGACACTCATTTCTTTTTTTCTAAAATAACAAATAAGAATTCACTCCTAAACCATTAAAGATACACACACACACACACACACACACACACACACACGTGTGTGTATATATATGTATATATACACACATATATGTACACATACTACATGAATTTTATAACAAGACTAGTATTTTTGTTATTTAAGAAATTATGGAATGTGATGATACACTGATGGTACTTCTAATTTTGTTACACTAGATATCCATTCACCAAATAGCAAATTCCTTGATTCCTAAACTGATCTGTAGACAATTTATCCTATTGATGATTCACTTTATATCCCATGTAATATACTTAATTATAAGTGGAATTATCATGAGAAGACCTAAAGTAATTGAGGGTTTGTTTTTTTCCTTCACATAAATAAATGAGCTTATTTTTGCCATTTCACAGTTCATCAGTGCAGATGTACATGGAATTTGGTCACGGCTGTTTTGTGATTTGGGTGATGAATTTGAAGTTTCAGATACAACGGGAGAAGAACCAAAAGAAATTTTCATTTCAAACATAACACAAGTATGTTTATATAAATGAACTTTTTTAAATTTTTTAAAGTTTATGTGAATGCTATTTTTTTAAAAGTTAGTATTAGCAAAAATATTTTGATAAACAGTATTTTTCATTTATGGTATTTAAGATAATCAAGAAATATTTTGTTAATTTCTTTATTGCATTAAGACTAACTTGACATTGGAATATTAATTGTTAAGACTACACTAGATTCCCACTAATACTCTTACTTGACAGAACAGTCATAAATTTTAATTTCAGTTTTATCCTATCATGTTCCTAGAGATCATGAGTTGTGGCTCAGTGTTTCCTAGACTGTATACTGTGTCAGGTCGTGGATATACTAGTCTAACACAATAACTCTATATAGGAAAAGACACACTTAAAATTACCTGAGAGAAAAGTTTTCTTCGTCTGTTACATTTCTAAAACAATATTTAGAAGAGGGAAAAAGTTTTAGAATTAACATTCATGTCAAAAGGTGAATTTTCTAAACACACTCTCTTGATCTCATGTAAGCTTAATTTTTATTCCCTTAAAGAACTGGAGAAATCATTATGATCCCCTTTAATACTTTCTTTTTTATCCCAAGTAATTTCCTTTATTTATATTCTTTGTAGTTTAATTAAAGCCCAAGAGAATCTAAGTACAAGGGAATGATAATATATCTTGACAACAAAATATTTGTTTCTGACTTTATGCTGTATTTTTAAATCTACTATAATGTTGCCTTCTCACAACTATTTAAGAAAAATTCATTGAAAAGTCATTCTATATATCTCCACTTACAGAGTAGTTTATTCTACTTGAGTTATTCTTTCAGACATGTTAATATTCACTCAACCTTTTACCTTCTATAGTTGGTTTTAACTTGTCCCTAAGAATAACATGGTGTTAAAATAAAACTTTAAAAGGTATTATGGATTCTTACACTCTCTTATGGAATAGTGCAGGAAATAAGCTATTGATAAGCTATGCAATATTTCTTTACTTTAAAATATTGCACAAGTTATAAACTACCAGATTCCCATCTTCTAATTCTCCATATTCCTTCCATACATGTGTTCAGTTTTTAAAGTTAGGCTCTTAATGTTTTACACATCGAGTTTCCTCCTTAACATAATGTTAAAACATACCTAATGACTTTAAATGTGTTTTATGAGTCCCAAGAGTCTTGGAATCTAGAAAGTATTTAAATTTTTCTGTGGAATTTCTGAACATCTCCCATCAAATATTAAATTATACATCAGCATTCCTTTTAAAAAGTAATCTGTTGCACAATGAAAAGCATGTCAGAATGAATCACATTAAGGTGTACATTAAAAATGTCCAATAAAAAAAAAAGTAATCTGTTGGTCATTATTTAATAGTTCTTCAAAAGCTTGCTTTTACTGGAGAAGAATGGCTTGAAATTTTACATTGAGAATTTTATAACCATATTGTCATATGTGAGATTTGGGATTTGTACTAATAGAATACATGGAATTGATTTTTAATAGGTTACTCTTGATTTTTAGGCTAATCCTGGCATTGTTACTTGCCTTGAAAATCATCCTCACAAACTAGAGACAGGACAATACCTAACATTTCGAGAAATTAATGGAATGACAGGTTTAAATGGATCGATACAACAAATAACTGGTAAGTTAATGTGTTTTATTAATTCATTTGTAATTATTTAACACATTTATAATTCAGACTCAATGTTGCTGGGCACACAACAACTCAGAAGTAATATGTAGCTCTTGCCTCAAAGCATTCAGGTTACAGCATGTTAAACAGTGATGATATTACAAGAGAGCAGGTATTCTTCGAACTCCACATGTGCTTATATATTTTCTAAATGATATCTTTTTTTTTTTTTACATTTAAAATGCTTACCCATTTGGAATATTTTCTCAGATTATTTTCTTTCCCAAAGATACATGGAATAGTCTTAACTTTTCCTAATTGTTTGAGGTGTCACCTTTATATGTTGCTTCTATTATGTCTCTTGACGTACTTGAGTGCATTCTGAATTGTTTCATTTGCCTGTTCGTGAACCAATACCATATTATATTATATTGTATAATTACTATCAATGAATTATTGAGACTTTATATGTATTTTAATATTTAATAACGAGTACTTACTTCTTCTTGCTTTTTCCTCCGAGTTTTCTTAACTATTAAGTCCAGTTCACACTGGAAAAAATATTCTGTGTAATTCCCACATTCTCCCTACCCTGTAAAAAAGAAATCTATACTAAAGTCTTTTAATGTTGTAATGTTGTAAATTAAGGAAAATTAATGCCCATAACGATGTCTTCAAATTTAAATATCTATATCCCTGTATAATGCTTTTGTTATTTTTTTTTCTTCTAGTAATATCGCCATTTTCCTTTAGCATTGGTGATACTACAGAAATGGAACCATATTTACATGGAGGAATAGCTGTACAAGTTAAGACTCCAAAAACATTTTGCTTTGTAAGTATTTTTTTTCTGCTTAAATTTCTTTTTCTTTACAGAAAAAGAAAAAAGTCATAAACTATTCAGTTAACCCAACTTAACATAAAGGCTGAATGGATTTTGGTTATTTTTTAAATTTATACCCACTTGGAGAAAAATGGAATCAATTTAAGAAATAAAGTGGTACCAAAAAAATTTTAAAATCTTACAAAGCTAAAGATACAGGCCAGTAGTAGGCTAGCATATGCAAGGCCCTGGATTGGATCCCCAGCACCATGGAGAAAAAAAAAAATATCACATTTTTATAACTATAATATCATATGCATATAATTAAAAAATGTGAATATACCTCAAATAATTAAAGAAACTGTATCCCCCATTGAGTTTATCAGACATATTATGAGACAGATGAAGTGAGTGTATTTTTAAGATTTAATAAGAGTTGTTTTGCTTTATTGTTGTTACTTAATTTTTTAAACTAAAGAGATATTTTATTATTTTGTTAATCCAAGTCTTTAAACCTCAATTTTTTTTTAATTTCAGAAAACATTGTATATGTTTGAAATGTGAAATAATTCCTGTAAACTCATAGTGAAAGGGAAGTGTAAATTGCTAAATAGAAAAAATGTACAGACTGCTTTTGTCCTGGTACTGAGGGATCTCCTACTACTTAATTCCTTTGATCACTTCCCTATGTAATCTGTGTAACACAGCTCTAGTTGTTTGGTTGTTTTGATGTTGCTATGATTTAAGGTTTTGGGGGGGATTTTGCAAATCTTAAGGTTTTAATTTCGTTGCCTTTTTCCCCCTGGGAACTGTTAACAACTGTAGTCCTCTTCAAGACTTCTTTTAACCAAAGTTAAACCAATACAACAGTATCGTTACTCAGATCAGCTACTACATACTTCTTTTGCCCTTTCTCTAATTTTTAATTGGATTGTTTATGCTTCACATAATTTCAGATTGGATGGGTGTTTAGGGGTTATTGTTTTTCAGATTTTTCTTTGTTTTGCCTTTGTGTGGTTTTCTACATATACACAAGGTTTTAATGTTGAGTATCTACTCAAGACTTGTCAGATAAAACAAGTCTTGATTACTTGCTATCAGAAAAAAATATGATAGCTTTTTGATTAAAGTAAATTTTTCTGAATATTAGAAGCGTTTTCACTAGTTCTTCTCAAGTGTACTATGTGGAACAGTTTTTTTTAATGAGGTAATAGGAACATTAGAATAGTAGCTATTTTATAGTTTAATTAAAACTAATCTGCCAAATGTGACTTGGTTTAGACCTCTGGGAAAGATCCATTGCTTTTACTGCACTGACATTACAGTATATTTTGATAAGTAGTCTCTCGGTTGCTGTGAAGTAATTTTTTTTTTTTTTTTTTTTTTTGCTTTTAGGAACCATTGGAGAAGCAGATAAAACATCCAAAGTGCCTTATTGCAGATTTTAGCAAACCTGAGGTAAATAAACAGTTTCCAGGTTTGAAAGAGGCAGCAAAATCCAGGATGAGAATTGGTAAATGATTATAAAATAGTAACGATGTATATACCTTGCTGTCAGGTAAGGTTTTCTTAATGAAGGTGATACTCATATATATAAAGTTGACTCTCCAGGATTAAAAATGGGAATTTGTATCATGAAAAAATGTTAAAATAATAAGAAAAAGATATAGGAAATAATAGGATAAATAATAGGAAAAAATGTTAGAGTAATAGGAAATATTTACTGTACAGTGATTTTGCTAGGTTTGATAATTAAATAATTTTAACAACTTATAGAAATATAACTTTATTAAAAGTTTTTCTTAACCATATAGAGTTTCATATAATACAGGGAAAAAAAAAGTAACCTTAAACATATATTACACCTTCAGTTGTACCACTGTGGCATCCAATCCCATAAGATCTCAGAAGCTAAGAGTGGTTAGGCCTGGTTAGTACTTGGATGGGAGACCTCCTGGGAACACCATGTGCTGTAGGCTTGGGAGAAAGACCCGGCAACCCACTCCCCAAAACAGTCAGCCATTGAAAACCCTGAGAATAGCAGAGAAGCACTGATAATAGTGTTTCACCTGTTGTACACAGGGTTGCGATGAGTCAGATGCTGACTCGACACCTAAAAATAACAAGCATATATTATATTCTATTTTTTTAATCATTGGATATAATTTTGTAATAGTAAATGTCTTTGTGATAAGGAATGAACAGTTTCCAAATTTATACTGATAGAAAATTAGATGATTTTATACAAATGTGTTGTCACTGTTCAATTAATATTTCTCTTAAGTTTCATTTGAGTAACCTACTAAGCATTAGTCATACCTCTTGGAGTTGAGACTTAGAGATAGTCCTTAAAAATGCCTTTATGTCCTTGAACTCAAATCATTTTACTTCTCTAGTGATAATCATAGTATTAAGCTCATATGTTTTTTGTAAGCAGTAAATCACATGATATTTGAAGAGCATTAACACAATGTCTGGCACATTAAGCACTCAATAAATGTTGACCAATTTTTTTCATGTTCTTAAATAGGCACCTTTACAGATTCACACAGCTATGGTTGCCTTGGACAAGTTTCAAGAGAACTACAGCCGTAAGCCAAATATTGGGTAATGGTTTTTGTCTAAAATAATTATTTTCCTTTTTCTAAAAGCAAAAAATGTAACTAAGTTCCTTGTAATTACAACACCAGTAAATACACCAAACTGCATAAACATTTATTATGACTTTCTAGGGGTTTTTTGGTTGGAGTAAAGAGATGGGAATGGAATCACACTAAATGAATTTTCATATTTTGAAACTTTAAAGGCTACAACTTTAAAAAAAATCTAAGAACTACTAAACTAGTCATCCATGATAGTATTTTTTCCCTTCTACCCTAAGTCAGAAATACTATTAGAAAAGGTTGTTTCCTTCTGTTTTTAAAACTAAGTCTTGGGCTGGGGATGTGGCTCAGTGGTAGAGTGCTTTCCAAGCATGTGCAAGGCCTAGGTGTGATCCCCAGCATCACAAAAAATATAAATAGAAAAATAAAATAAAACTAAGTCTTATTTATATACTGTCCTTAGTTGATTGTGCTATTGAAGTAACACATTTGTATGCCAGATACCTTTAAGTCAGTGAAACTTTGTGCTACAAGTTAGCAAAATTCCACACTCTTTGATTTACATATATATATATATATATATATATATATATATATATATATATATATGGCTGGGGTTTAGCTCAGTTGGTAGGGCGCTGCACTGCAGTCTCTGAGATCCTGAGTTCAATTCCCAGCACCGCAAAAGGAAAGGGCCTTGCAATCCACTCCCAAGGCAATCCCGAAACAGTCAGCCATTGAAAACCCTATGAGGGTCGCTATGAGTCAGATACCGACTCGACGGCACCTAACAACAACAACAACATATATATATATATATATATTTGAACACCAGATCCCATGCATGCTAGGCAAGTACCATACCACTGAGCCTTTTTTATTTTTTTAATTTTGAGATAGGGTCTCCCTAAGTTGCATAAGCTTTCTCTGGCCTCAAGCTTGGAATCCTCTTGCCTCAGCCACCCAACTTGCTGGCTATATATCTTGTATTTTAGTTTTGAATATGGCGTACTATGTATGACAACTGAGGTGATTGAAGTTGGGGTGTTTTATTGTTAATTGTAGATGCCAACAAGATTCAGAAGAGCTATTGAAACTGACAATATCTGTAAGTGAGACCTTGGATGAGAAGGTGAGTATCAAAAGTTATGGCTATTTAAATATTTGTTTGTAACACAAATGTTCTATGTATTAATATTCTCCTATCCTTCGAATCCCAGCTGTGCTACTTACTGATTCCGTGACACTCAACAAGCTTTTTTCACTTTGTTCTACTTTAGTTTGTATAACTATAAAATGGGATTAACCCACTTCATAAAGTTATTGTGAACATTAAATGAGTAGAGTTTGTAAAGCACTTTGAATACTGTGTGACTTATAATAATTACTATTTGCTACTGCTATTACAATAATATTAGCATTATTCGTTGCCATATTGTTCTGAGTTACTTGATTTGATAACCCACTAAAACTCACTGTATAAAGTAATGAGGTTTTCTACATTTCACCTCTTTTATTCACTACACATTCAAATCTCATAATGGCATTTTGCGTACTAGATTTGAACATAAATGTGTTGTTGTTGTTAGGTGGTGTTAAGTTGGGTCCAATTCATAGTGACCCTACGTACAACAGAATGAAACACTCCTCAGCTCTGTGCCAGGCACATAATCTTTTTTATGTTTAAGTCCATTGTTGTAGCCAATGTGTCAGTCCATCTAGTTGAAGGTCTTCCCTTTTTTTTTTGTTGACCCACCACTGTCCCAAACATGATGTCCTTCTCCAAGGATTGGTTTCTTCTGACTACATGTCTAAAATACATAAGACATAGTCTAGCCATCCTTGCTTCCAAGGAGCACTCTGGTTGCATTTCTTCTAGGACAGATCTGTTGATTCTTTGGGGAATCCATTCAATATTTGTCTCCACCATAATTCAAAAGCATCAATTCTTTTCCTGTCTCCTTGATTCAATGTCCAGCTTTCATAAGCATATGATACAATTGAAAATACCATGGCATGAGTCGGGTGCACCTTCATCTTCAATGTGACATCCTTACTTTTTCAATACTTTTAAGAGGTCTTTTGCAACAGCTTTTCCCAATACAATGCGTCCTTTGATTTCTTGACTGCTGCTTCCATGAGTGTTGACTGTAGAACCAAGTAAATCAAAATCTTGGACAACCTGTTTCTTAAATGCCTTCCAGTCTTCAGGGGCTCATTTTACGGCATTATTTTTGACAGTGCTTCTCTGCTATTCACAGGGTTTTCAACAGCCAGTTGTTTCCTGAGTGGGCTGCCGGGTCATTCTCCCTAGTCTATCTTAGTCGGGAAGCTCAGCTGAAACCTGTCCACTATGGGTGCCCCTCTGGTATCTGACATACCAGTGGCATAACTTTCAGTATCACAGCAACATGCAAGCCCCCACAGTACGACAAGCTGACAGACAGGTGTGGGGTTTTGAGGTATAATTTACGTAAAGTAAATTTTACCCTTTCTTGGTGTAAACAAAATTCTGTACACAGTTAATTCAACCATACACCATTAATTCAATCTACCATCCTAGTTGAGCTGCAAAATATTTCTATAATGTTAGACAGCTCCTTCTTGCCTCTTTATAATCATTTCCCTAGCTCAAACCAACATCTGGTAGCCACTATTGTTTTCCTTTTTCTAGGATTTCTTATTAATGCAGTTATACAGTACATCACCTTTTAAATGTATCTTCTTTTACTAAGTATAATGCATTTGAGCCTCACTCATGTTGTTATCTGTTACTTCCATTTTGTTGTGAAATAATATTGCATTGTATAGGTATGCCACAGTTTATCCGTATACCAGTTGATAGATATGTGGGATGTTTCTAGATTCGGCAATTATGAATAAACCTGCTACATTCTTTCCTATAGTTTTGAATTGGATGTATATTTTCCTTTCTCTTGTGTCAATACCTGGGATGTATATTACAGATTCATATAATAGATATAGAGTATGTTTAATTTTATGAGAAACCACCAACGTGCTTTACAAAGCAGCTGTGTACCATTTTGCGTTCCCACCAAAAATGTATGAGTTCCAGTTGCTGTACATCTCTCCATTACTCTGTATTTCCTGTTTGATTATAACCATTTTAATATGTGTCGTCATATCATTGTAGATTTAGTTTGTATTTCAATAATCACCATGAATTTAAGCATCATCTATGTGCTTATTTAACCATCTTTTCAAATCTTTGCTTAGTTTTAATTAATTTTTTGTTTTCTTATTGATTCACAGAGTTTTTCATAGGTTTTGTATATGAATCGCTTATCAGCTACGTAGTTTATAAGTATTCTCTTAAGTTTAATTCATCAATTTTTCTTCTTGTCATTTGTTCCTAGTGTCTTAAATTTTTACCTATTTATTTTGTGATGCTAGTGGTCAAGCCAAGGGTCTTCTGTAGACTAGACAGGAAACTACACCTGAGCTCCATCTCCAGCCCCTAAAAAAATTTTTAACCCAACATTGCAGAACACTTCACATATGTTTTCTTCTGGATATTTTATAATTTGGTAGTTTTATAAATTCATTTTTTATATATTTTGCAAAGTATGGGTCAAGAAATTTCAGGAAAGATACCATTCATGATAACCCACCAGAAGATTAAATACCTTGGAATCAATCTAACCAAAGATCCTTCAGCACTCTACAAGGAAAATTTCAAAACATTAAAGAAAGAAATAGCAGAGGACACTAAAAAATGGAAAGACCTCCCCTGCTCCTGGATAGGAAGAATTAATATTGTAAAAATGGCTAT